>NDGN011447617.1:0-28898 GCA_002564285.1 Tympanoctomys barrerae
CAATTCAGCAAAATATTCCAAAATAGTCCAGGAGTCCACAACAATAGTGGGTTTTCCATAAGACTGGAAATGTCAGAAGTTGTTTACTTGAGCCTTTTACAGCTCAGCATGTTAATATGGCTTTACTTTTTATACTTCATTTTTATAATCCAAACAATTATTGAAAGACTTATTAGATGAAACTTTTGCATATAATTTTCTCTATTGATGGAACATTTGACAAGCAATTACTTTTTTTTCAGAAAAGTTGTAACAGATTAGGGCTTCAAATGTGTGCACTTAAGACAAATGGAAACAAATGTAAGAAAACAAACAAACAAAACAAAAGTAAATGAGATTTCTGTACTTGTCGTTTGATCTCCGCCTCTTTTGAAGATACTTATTACAATTTTTTTGACCATTATTCAATATGAGTGAAAAGACCACATGTAACTCATTAGACAACTGCCTCGTTTTGACTAAATCACTCTTACGGCAACTGGCCAAGTCATTTCATCTCATTGTGTAGCTGTCTCCATGTAACAAGGTGTCACCACCATGGATTGAGACATACTGTTCCTAGGGTGCCCTCTTCATTATCAGCCAGAGAAGTTGGCATCCTGTGTGCAGAGATTAAAAGAAACTCCAGCTCCTTAATTTAGTGAAACACATGATTCTAGTGTTATTTTTTCTTCAATGAAATTTTAGAAGAAAAAATATTTGAACAGATTTTGATTTTAAGAAATGAAAATCTTTTGACTTATTTCCTCCGAGGAAGTGGCATACAGAAGCCTTCCTCAGCAGCTTTATATACACTTCACGTGCTGAGCCACTCTAGGGTGGGCTCTCCCCAACTTAGATGGGGCCCTCCACATCCTAGGGGCAAAGCATCCACACCCTAGTGACTGCAGTTACTGAGTTGATCCAGCTAAGCTTCTGACCTCTCAAGTTGATGCAATATATCAACAACCACAATCCACACCTTGTCAACTTGACAACTACACATATACTTCTTTAAACCAGTCTCCAGATACAAAGTCATGCTTATTAACTTTTCACAACTTGGACATTATAGCACAGCTTTAACAATCCTTAAGAATCGCTATGAAGTCTATCAACAGTATATTCCATGAGAACCATAAACTTCTCCCCTTGGTCCCACAAAGATTCATGCACATCCCTTTATGCAAAAGGCACTTAGTCTATCTGCAAGAGTTGCCAAAGTCCTGACAGTGTCATCCTTGCTACAATGTCTCAGTCCCAAGTCTCCTCCAAGATCTAAGGCAAACTCTTAGCTGTAAGCCCCTGCACAAAGACAAGTTAAACACTTGCAACATTCAAAGGCACAAGATAAACATACCATTCCAAAAGGTACACACAGCAGGATACAAAGCATTGGGACCAAAATCCAGAAGGGCAAACAGTAAGTCTTGTAGTTCCATGTGAAACATCCAAATCAATCTGAAATGAGTTGTGAGCTCCAAAAGCCTTACACGGCTCCACCCCTATGGCACATCTGATGGTAACTCCCATGGCCTTTCTCTGGCCTTCTGAAATCTAGGTGGAAGCCTTCTTAACCTCAGAACTTCTGCATTTTGAATACAACTAAAACCAATGCCATGTGTATGATGCCAAGGTCTGCTGCCAGCTGGAGCACTATCCAGGCTTTCTTCTCTCTTGGCTATAAGAGGTCAAGTGCCTGGATTGCTGAGCACCCTGACACTGATTCCAAGGAACAAATTCTCTATGCTTTTGCCATTCTAGAACCTGGTATGGCTGCCACCTCCATTCTGGAACATGTATCTCTGCAGTTTTCTTCTCAAAGCAAATTCCCTTATACTTGGGGTTCTCAGGCAGTGAAGTGCAAGTACCTGGCACCTCATGTGCTGCCCTCAGGACATATTTTCTATTCTGTTCCTCCTGAGCAATAGTGATCTCAGCTCTATCTTTGCAGTCCTCAGCTTTCATGGTGCTTCCATTCTGGCCAAACTCGATATTTTAACTCATCTGCTGGGATTGTTGCTCTTGAGTCTCTATATAAATCTGACTTAAAAGCCCCTCACAGTAGCCATGCCCCTGCCTCAACATTCAACTGCCTTGAAATTTCTTTTGCAGGATTACCCAGTCCACTCTGCTTAATCTCGGTCTCAAGCAAAGTCTCTGGCCAGAAGCTAAATACAGAAACTTTCTGCCAAGCCAGAACACACATTTTCTGGAGTCAAAAAAACAATGAAGTTCTTTCTCCCAGCAGAATCCTCCTTAGCCTACACTTTATAGGCAAGCTTTCTATCAGCAATCTGGTCTTGTGAGCTCTGACCAGAATGTCTCCTATAGAAGAGTCGAAGGCATTCCAGCTCTTTGGTTATAGGCAACATCTCCAAACCTTTCCTGTCTCTTCCCATGAACCATTACCAAAAGCTCTTTAACAACATTGTCAGGTATTCACAGCAATGACCCCACTCCCCTGGTACCAAATTCTGTCTTGGTTACTTTTGCTGGGACAAAATCCTTGACACCCAAAATTAAGGAAGCAATAGTTTATTTAGCTCAGAGTTTGTGGAAGTTTCAGTCCGTACTCTGAGGGCTCCAAGGCAGACTGGCACATGGTATATGGCACTTGACAGCAGTGCATGCCCATGGGAAACAGCAAAAAGCAGAGGAAGGAGCAGCGGATGCAGTGTTTATCATGCCCCTCTCCCTGCCTTCTACGCTGACTGGGAAGACCAAGGCTCCTCCAAACAAGTGGCACGACTGTGAAGATTGGAACTGTTCCATGCTGACTGCGGACTAAAGCTCCTCCCAAGAAGTAGTGTACAGAAAACTTCCTCAGCCATTTTATGTAACCTTGGAGTACTGAGTCACTGTAGGATGGGCACTCCCCACCCTAGGGATGGGACCTCCAACCCTAGGGCATGGAGTTGATGGGCTGACCCAGCTAAGCTTCTGACCCCTCAAGTTTTCACAATGTATCAACTGCTACACCCCAGCAGCCTTCTGGCAGCTTCTCCTGTTCTGCCTTCATGCTGTGGGCAAGAATCCTCAGATGGCCTCCTGCATGCAGCGCCATGCTAGTTTAATTCAGCTGAGTGTAATAAGTTGACCACGAGTTAGAAATCCACTAAACAGTGTTTACAGTGGTACCATGTTTCCAAATTAGAAACTGAGAATTCATCAACATGTCATTGGGAAATGGTCACTGGTTATTGGCTGTGTTATACAAAGAATTTTATCAAATACTTCTATAGAACTACAAAATAAAAGAATAGCCCTTTGGTTTAGATCCCAAATAATCCCCAAATTCTCTTATATTCCGAGGTAAGGAATTGGAAGTGTGATTGGTTCACAGGGACTTAGCTGAAGGTGCTGTTAGGGGACAGGGACAGGTGTGTAACCTAGAAGGGTGTGCTCTTGTCTCCAGTTCCCGTTCTTGGATCTGTGCTTCCTGGCTGCAAAGGGTGAGTAGCGATCCTCTGTAGGCCCTTTTGCCTTAGCAGCAGTGTACTAGGAACTGAACATCCTATTAACTGTGAATGAAATAACCCTTTATCTCTCTGGTATTGATAATATGGTCTCACTAACAAGAAAATGGCTAATATAAATACAAACATTTTTCTGAAGCATTGTATCCAATCAGGAAGCACACAGTATGAAAATTAGTATAATTTAGTCCAACATGAGTTAATTGTTTCAATTTGTAGAAAGCAGTTCAATAATCTAAGAATCTGGATTCCATAGCTCTCAATGCCTAGGTCATATTTCACAATTCAGGCATTTAAGGCAAATAGTAACACTGTCCTACATGTGAAATTATTGGGGCAAACTTCTAAGATTAGTATTATCCTGTTTCTAACAGTTAATAACTGAAATACAGCAAACTTTCTTACAGTTCATGCAGTTATTACCTGTGAGAAAATTAAATTAATCTGTCACAAATCATAGCCCAGAGTTATTGTAATCTGGGATAATATAAGGACTCATTTCTGAGAAGCTTGATTAAGTAAGGAATTGAAAAGGAACAATTTACTATAAGGACTATTTTATTAAATTTAGTCTTAATAAGTTCATCTAACTCCTAGAGCTTTCTAAAACAGTACCAAACAATGCTTTTTATTGTTATAACAAACCCACAACTAATATTAAAATGTGTTAGAATATATACCTGCAGATTTACCAAACCTTTTAGATGTTATAGATTCAGGTATGTATCTACTTACATTTATCATAAACTATGTTTCTCTGAAAAGCAACAGTCTAAAAATTGCTGCAGGCAAATGCAATCTGCTCTTGAATGTCTAATGATTATTAAATAGGACATAAACATTTTTAAATAAAATTGATAAAGTTCTAATTTTAAAAGCACTATATATGATTAAAGAATGAAGAATAAAATGTGGTTCATAGTTTCCAAGAAGCCTTCCTTCAGTAATCTCGAAAATTCTAAAACTGAAAATAGATAAATAAATGAGTAAAACAATAAATAAAGTTTCAAATACTTCTCTCCAAAACTGATTTTCATGTTCTAGAAGAATATTTTGTTTTCATTTTGCAAATATTTGGATTTGAACATTAAAGGTATTACTCTCAGAGTTTATTATCATTTCTTGTAAATAACATATTTCTAATAGATAATTGGTGTACACATCTGCATGTGTGGCCACCCCAGCACCTCACTCCAAAAAAAAAAAGTCTTGCTGCTAGGTATAATTCTTTAGATCTTACATATTTTGAAATAAAACAAAAATAGCAGAAACTTTCTTAAAAGAAACTATTCATCATTGACTTGATCTTAATTTTAGAGATAGCAAAACAGCCATGAAACAGCTGATAAGAGACATGGTGGGGAGAAGAAATGGGAGGGACTATATTGCCCATCCATCACCAAATGCTCAAGGCAGAGACTGAGATTTTTTCTAAGCATGGAAGCCAGACTCATGGCAATAAAATTATTTCAATAATATAGATCAAAGCATTTAATGAAGAAAATCAATGCAAGAACAATTTAGAAAATGATTCAAGAGAGTTAAACTCAAAACATTATTATAGGAATATATATCTATGTTTTCATTTGCTTAGCATCTAATGTCTAGCAAAGCAAGTACTACCTGTTTGCAAAGCAAAGTGGTTCAAGTCATTCTCAACATCAAATATGCAAGTGGAGTCAGGGGCATCACAACTGACTTTACTAGTACTTTGATTCATCTTACAGGAGACGGTTGCACTGATTTCATTGAAGGGACTTAACCTTCTGAGCTAACTTAATGTCCCTCATAGTGTGCAGTGTTTCTCTTCTTTTGGTTTGAACTACTTTGTCTACTTTTATTGTGTGCCTGGTTCTGCCACCTAAAATCCACTGTAATTATTTTCTGCTTCCTGGTTCTTGTTTTGTCACCAGCATTTTGATTGCTTATTTGCACTTTCCCCTTTCAGTGAATTCTATGGTCTACCTAGACGTTTGCTCATTTCATTCCCTTTCTTCTTGAGTTAAAATATATCTGTAAATAACATATGGTTTGATCTCCAGGTACCTCCTGTTCTTATATTCACAATTAAATGTAACATATTGTCTTCATACCTCTTAGTACTAGTTTATTTATGCTTTAAATTAATTATTAAACTAAACAAGTTCACATACAGAATAAGGAGAAGAAAAAGAAGAAGTAAAACAAATGAACACAAAATGCAATAAATAAGGAAACATCCAACATCAAGGGAAAAATTTTAAGATATCATAGAGGACATAAGTTTTCTAAAACACCATCCTTTGTACCTTTCTCAAAATGCATTTAAGAAATGGGAGAAGAAGTAAAAGCAGTGACAGCTTGCCATGATTCTTTAAAATACATGGAAAACATGACAGAAAAAGGAAAAAAAAACATGAACAGCTGCTTATTTCTAAATACACACCGGAAATGAATGTTATAACCATTTTTTCATTGTAGATATTTCTCTAACTCTGCACCCAAAGGAAGCTAAATGATACTATAATACTGAAGTAAAGTATTAGACATGGGTACACTGTGACAGCTGTCATGCACACTAGCAAGAGCACTGGAGTGCCCCTGCTATAAGCCACAAGAAAACCTAGGCTATGACCATAGTGCATGTCTGTGTGTGTGTGTGTGTGTGTGTGTCTCTGTCTCTTTCTCTGTCTCTGTCTGTTTCTGTCTCTCTATCTCTCTATCTCTGTATCTGTCTGTCTGTCTCTGTCTCTCTGTCTCTATCTGTCTGTCTCTGTCTCTCTCTCTCCCTCTCTCTCTTGCCCTCTCTCTCTCTCTCTCTCTCTCTCTCTCTCTCTCTCTCTGTCACTCTCTCTCCTTTATAACAAAATGCTTTGTATAGAAGCTTTCATCCTAGTGGGGCAGTGAGATAGTTCAGTGGATTAAGCACCTACCAAGGCAAGCTCAAGGACATAGGTTCAATCCCTGGTACCACATGCTGTGCTGGCCCCACCCCAGGCCCACAGAACTGGCCACCAAGACCAGCATGGTGGCTCATGCCTGTTATCCCAGTGTTGGAGAGGCTGAAAAAAGGAGGATCATTATGAGTCTGAGGTGCATAGTGAGACCCTGTATCAAATACATAAAATTAAAAATAAAGTAGAAGCTGTCACCCTAGAAATAACTATGCGCTTTAAAATAATTATGGTATTTTTCTGTCAAACACTTTTTGTACAATATAGTTATTGCTTTGGTTTGACTATTCAACTATTAAAGGAAATGCATAAGAATTGGAATTTAAGATAATGTCGTAGATACAACTCTAGGAGCTGGATTATGAAATAAACCATTTTAATCTAGATCCATCAATATTTTAGAGTGGCTACAACAAAGGAAAGAGAAGAGGGAGAGAAGGAGGGAGAGAAAAAGAGAAAAAAGAGAGGGCGGGGAAGGACTGGAGGAAAAAAAGAAGAGAAATTGAGATCAGAAATAATTTCTGGAAATAAAATTTAGTTTTTCTTTGCAAATACAATTTTAAAATGACATGAATCTAGTGTTTTTATTTTGTTCTTGCTTTTGTTTTTTTAGCACAGGGATTGAACTCAGGGCCTTGTGCTTGCCAGGGAAGCGCTTATTGCACTGAGCCATCTCCCCGGCCGAATCTAGTGTTTTAACAGAAAAAAAAATTAGAAATAACCAGATTCTACTCTGCATAAAGATAGGCCTAAGTTCTGCCAGATGATGGTAATTGCTCATTTAAACTTAGCCCTCCTAGTAGCCACATGAAACTAACGCTACTTTTTTACCTTTCAGTAAGAAAACAGTGGCTCCTCAGTTCATCCCGCCTGTGGGAAGGGGCGCTCTAGCTCTACTAGCTAGAATTCGTGCATAAGTAGTGTGCGCTCAAGAGCAACTGCACAAATTAAAACAAGAGGATCTTTATGGCAGATACTGATTTTCTAATCTATGAATAACGTTCTTACGAAAAACTGAGCAAAGATATTCTCAGTCATTATGTTCCTGGAAAAAAAAAAATTAAGGATGATGAAGAGACGTTATTTATGTGAACCACACCTATCGTATTAGAAATTAAAACGGAAGAGTTGAAAAATATGTAAAAAATAATTTCATTACATGCTAGACTGAATGAATTTTAAAATAAATTATTTCAAAACTGTCATATCTGGCTTAACACAAGACAGTTTAGATTGCATTGTCATTTGTAACTTTTTCTGTTTTAATACTACTTTGGACTCTCTCTTAAAAATAAAAAAACTAAAAAGACAGAAGACAGTTGATTTCTTTCTACATCAGTCTGTAGCAATACATCATTTTGGTTGAGGTAAAGAAAACTTAGTCTTGAACAGTTAATTAGAAATATGATCATTGATAGCACTGCCCAAATTAACAAATGTTAATTTCTTAGCTTTTCTTTTTCAATTTGGAATTCAAAACAATCAGTGGATTCATTTTACTCTTGAGAACCCATTGATTTGGCTTTGCTATTTCACACATCTTTTACTCACGTACAGTTTTTTTTCTTTTCTGTGGCCAGCTCAGCCTGCCCTGGGGGCAGGGCTGGCACAGCACATGATGCTGGCAATTGACCTGCAGTCCCTGCGCTTTGCCTAAGTTTGCCCAAGCAGATGCCTTAGACTGCTGAGACTCACTGGCCCGCATGCACAATTTTTATATTATCAAATATCAATTTAGGGGCCCGGGAGATGGCTCAGTAGAATAAGTGCTTCCCTGGCAAGTGCGAGGGCCTGTGTTCAATCTCAGGTTCAGAAAGAAAAAAAATCAATTTAATGATGACAGAAAAATAAAACAAAGGAGATTTTTTCATGTGGGACAGATTGCTTGAGCAGAGCTACCGCTTTGTAATACTTTGAGTGCTATCTGTAGTTGCTGTATTTGCCCCAGCAGTCAGCTTGTTTTAAGAAATATTTTTACCAAACATTGCTCATACAAAAGGCTCTTTATGGGCAATGTAATGCACACATTAATTTTTTGGCATATTTCTATTGATTAATTATTAATTTTAATTTTGGGTTGTATTATATTAAATAATGTACACTTCACAGGAAAACAATATATCAATAAAATAAAAAATAAATTTATAATATGTAATATGATGTCAATATCGCAACATCAGCTGTTTACCTGCTTATAAGGTCTAAAGAATAAATTTTAGAATTTATTCTAAAAATTAGCAGAAATACATTCTTATATGAAGTACAATTAAAATACAAACATAACTCAAATAATTCATCTGTGCTTCAATGGCCACGCCTAGGACAGTCTTCACACATGGCCACAGTGTGCGCCATGTACCAGTCTCACTCACGCTGGCAGCATGTGCTTAGCTTCCCTTTCCTTCTTGGCAGGCCATATTGGTCATCTGTCTTGCCTTTCTCTTTAGTCAGGAACTTCCTAATGTGTACTTGTCAGGAAAAATCAAATATTCATAAAACAAAATATCAAATGTTTAAGGCGCTTTTAGAACAAATGTCAACATTTTCTACTTCACCTGTATGTTTGCTTACTAAATCTAAAATAGAACAACACAAACAAATTGCTTTATAAACTACAATGAGAATATAAATGAAACTCTACCACAAAAATAGCCTTTACTTCAATTATCATACCTAATGCGGTTTCTACATATTAGAATAGCATATTCCATCCACAAGTATAACTGACACTGCTAGCACATGTGTTTTGTTTTCCTGTCTTCCTTGGGTGGGGCATACTTCACATTTACTGGTCTTTCAACATTCTCTCTCTCTCTCTCTCTCTCTCTCTCTCTCTCTCTCTCTCTCTCTCTCTCACAGGGAATTGAACTCAGGACCTCACTATCACCAGGCATGTGCTGTGCCTGGTCTTCCTTTTTTTCTTCAGAAGCTTTGTGATGTTTCACCTGTCCACCACTCTTCTCAGGAATCCTTCAAAGAGTTCTTCGGACATGTACATATTGTTCTTCCTCTGTTGTAATTGGTCATGTATCAATTCCAGTCTCAGTATTCTAAGAAATTTTCTCTTTGATGGTCTGTGCTTGTTATTTTCTTTACAAACTATGGAACTGTTTATGTCTGACATGTTTAGGACCCAGTAAAACACAACCATTGGCCAATGCCTTCCATTGCAAGTGATATCATAGTTGCTGTATAACTTGTCAACATCTGTTTCTCCTTCAGCTTTATTGTATAATGGGACTGTCTATGATTTCATTTGTGCTGAAAATTTGTTAATCAATCCTATTTTTTGTTTATTTGGTGATTTGAGACAGACTGTTGCCATGCAGGCCAGGCTAGCCTTGAACTCTCCATGGGCTGACTTTGAACACACAGGATCTTCTAATCTCAATCTCTTCCCAAGCACTGGTATTATAGGAATGTACCACCACATTCAACTTCACTATAAATCTAATCATTGTGGTATAGTGTCAACAGGATCAATAATTCTTTGTTTTTTTTTCACCATGGAAGAGGTTAGTGTTATGTCTTGCTGAAAAAAAAAGAAAAACAGACTGTACTACATGTTTCTCTACTATGAGCTTGAAACATCTTTTTCATGAATCTCTACTTTATTCTTGCCGATAAAATTGTGCTTTTTTTTTTAGCAAATATAATATCAATGGGTAAGTCCTGAACCAGTTGTTGAATATGACATTTGGGTTGCTTTTTGAAATAGATGCAAAACCTCTGTTCACAATGTGATACAATTTATTAGCGAACAGACCAGGTGGCTGAATTCCAGGAAAAATTTCTAAATCCAAACCTTAAAATATCTATGTATCCAAAAGTCTATATATTTTATACCATATTTGGAAGATTTATTTTCCATATATTGCCTCAACCTTCAACAACCATGAACTGCTGTAAATTGTTTGCCAAATGTCATGTCTTCAGATGACGTATAAATTGCTTGACAGCTTAAAACAAAGCTTTCAAAAAACTGAGTGAATAGCAGAGAAATTCTCAGATTTTGTTTTGTTGTGTTTTTTACTATCTTGGTGAGTCTTTCTGTTTTCAAAATATAGGAAATTTTGAAAGAAACCAGGTATCTTTAGTGTCATTAGTGTAAAAATCTCAGTGTCATGTCGGTGATTTCTCCATAAATTCTTTAGATTCTGACAATTAGAATAATAAAGTCCTACTATGAGAGTTTTTAGTTCAGACAGTGAGATGTCATGATAAATTTTTTTTGAGTTTTTGTATTGGTGCTTATTGAATTTTTTTTTCCCAGAGCTGTAGATTGAACTCAGGTGCTTGTGCTTGCCAGGGAAGTGCTTATTCCACTGAGCCATCTCCCTGACCCCTTGAATTTTTTTCTTATATTTCACTATTAGTGCATTTAAAAACATTGTGTACCATATTGTCCATTACAATTTCCAGAACTGAATCTCAGTATTTACATTCCATCCAATAGGTTTTCTTCCTAACCAAAGCCTAGTAACATGTTCTGGCCTACTTCTAAGATTGGGACATTCAGGCATATGTAACCATTTTGTAGCATTTTAATTAGTCAAATATTTATTTACATTCCCATTTTATTCTTTATGTGAATCAGAGTCCTCATTCGGTACTTGTCCATCTGTCATATCCTTCAAACTTCTTTGGCTTACATGACCCCAATCATCACTGGTAGCTGAATCACCTCAGGACTCACTTTGAACCTCCTTCAGAGCCTTAAAAACGAATACACAAAAGAAAACATGTAATAAAAATATAAAAACATAAAAATGTAATGGAGCTCATAACATGGGTAAAACCCATTTACACTTTGATGCACATGTACACAGCTTACTGTTCACATACCAAGAGGTTGAACATAAAGATTGCTTCTTTTATACCCAGTGCAATAAGATGCACCATTACGCTCAAGGGCATATTTTCATTAGAAAAATACAGTCAGTGTGTATTTTGTATAGATCTGACTCATAATGATCCTCCTGTTTTTAGCTTCCCAGCACTGACATTACAGGCACACCACTCCAGGCCCAGTCTCATTGGCCATCTCAGCATGCCCTGGGGGTGACGCTTTAGCACGCTGAGCTACCAGGTCAGCCCTGGTCAGTGTGTATGTGATCCACCATGATGCCTCTTGGTTTTATACGGCGACAGAAAGTACACATATTATATGTGTATTAGGAAGGAAGTTTAATGAGCCACTCCTAATAGTATGTGGCTGATGTACTGACAAGTCCCTGGCACTAGCTAGGGCATCAAACCCCAGCCTGCCCTCCATCCTTATTTCTTTTCCTTCATTATTTCTGGAAAATGCCAACCCACTTTACTTATGAAGACGCAGTTGGAAGGCCAGATGTAAAGCAACTCCAAATTCTATAGGAAGAGGAGAGAAATGGCATTTGCTTGCACTGGGTGCACCTACCAGCTTTGACTTCGCAGTGGTCAGAATAAAGAGAAAGATCCACAGATCTGGATAAGGCAGCTTTTACCTGTCACAGGTGCTTAGGTCTGCTGGTTACTTGCTCCTTGCTTAGTTCCTAGATGGAAATAAATCCAAATGCTGTACCACACCAAGTATGTGTGGATCATCAGTAATGTTGTATAGCATTGCCTATTTCTTGACATATGAGATCTTTGTTATCGGTGTATGCCCTCAAGTCACATTCAGAACAAGATTCCATATCACTAATAAAACTCAGTGTTTCTTTCAAAATCACCAACACCCTTGCAATGGTGATATGCACCTTATACTAACAGCCCATTCCAGACTACTATCGTATCCCTAAGCCCCTGAGCCTCCCGAGGCCCGGCTTGGTAGTCCATTCCCCGCAAAACAGATGCTGAAACAGAGAATTACTGGAAAAGATGTGTTTTGTCCTCTCCAGTATTCTAACTTCTTGGAATTGTCTTCCATTGGCAGGACATAAGTGAAGAATGGGACATGGAGAATGCAAAGTTCTATCCCTGAAGTACAGAGCTGAACCCAGAAGAGCAAAAGTAAGACAGATGTTACCATCAACGTACCAGAAGCCACTGAACTGTACACCTTAAAAAAAAAAGAGAAAGAAATCCAAAAGATGGGAGGGGGAGCAATATTATCAGCTTATGACTATGTAGACATGTCTGTGTGACACACTTCAATTCTCACAAATTCTAATCTTTTTATTATAATGAAAGTAAAGGCTTTAGGAAATTAGAATTGAAAAATAAAATAAGATGAAACATTTTGGCAAGTGACTTGATAAAGTCAACATTCTCCAGGCCAGATGCTGTCTGCATCTCCAGGAAAGACGGTGAGGGCGTAATAGGCTGTGTGTCCTCTGAGAGTAAGAATGCGCGGGGAGATATGTCCATAGATACCTGAAGTATACAGCAATATAACAAAATGCATTGTGATTTTTCCCCCTTACCAATCATGCAAGTATATATTCAGGATATCCAAGAAGATTATATTCATTTCCATTAGTGTTTTGAAAGCAGCAGTAAATGTTTAAAATTTTCACATTGACTAATTGTATATGTTATTATCAATATTCTGAGAAACTACATCAAAGACAGCAAAGTGCAATAGAAAAAAAGTGGTTGACTACATCTCATCCTGTTCTTCTAAATGTGTACCATTTCTCATGCTTTATCAATTAGTATTCTCTCTCTTTTTTGTGTATTGAGTACTGGGTCTACAGGGTCTCACTACACAGATCAGACTTGTACTGATCCTCCTGTTTTCAGCCTCCCAAGTGCTGGGATTATAGGTGTGTGCCACCACGCCCCATCTCAATCCCAGTGTCAGCATGCCCCAGGGGTGGGACTGGCATGGTTGTGGTACCCAGATCCAACTCCAGTCCTTGTGCTTTACCTTAGTATGTTCTTTAGTCCACTGGGCTATCTGGCTGGCCAGTTAGTATTCTCTCTGTAAAATAATATAAAGTAAAAAACAAGAAAAAAATTAAAATTTATTGGAAGTAAGCATTAATGTTAAATTATTTGACCAATTCTACATACGCACATCTATTAGTCTGAACAACAGATCTGAAAATATGTACCATAACAACCACTGTTCAATTTTTATTGTTTTAAAACTCTGTACCATTTTTACTGTTACTTGTTACTCATTTTGCCTTTGTTTCTGTTATTTGTTTTCATTCTTTAAAATAAAATTAAAAAAAGAAATTAAAGAATAGTAGGCAAATGAAGTCTTGTGGATAGAAGGATTATGTGCATTTTTAGTGAGTAAATATGAGAAAAATGCATACCTTACACTTGAAAAATTCAAGGTTTGTTTGAAAAATGGCATCAAATTAGTTAATATTTTCTGCAAGTAGCTAAAATATTTTATGAGTAGTCAGCTGCTCTGAGACATATTAATTTATTTTAGATCTTTTTCCAGGAGCAATAAAATAATCTATAATATTGATTATAATAAGTAAATAATCTTACTTTTCTCTTATTAGCCCCCTTTGAATAACAAATTATTATAATTGAAACTGAAAATCATTAACATATCCAATACATTTTTCTAATTATATAAATTAGACACTTGGTGATATATGATTTACTATTTTTACCAGTATTTCCAATTAAAATATGTTCAATATAAAATGAATGAAATTATACTATGGAATACTTAGGCAATGATTCATCACTATTATTCTAAACAAGTATAGCATGCCTTTGTTTAGGATTCCTTAAGTCAAATGTCCAAAAGTGAGGAAACTGCATTGTAAAGAATAATCTTTCAGGTTCATGATACCTCTGTCAGATTAATCCACACATCTGCTGATGGTGCTCTTTTGTCCTAGATTTTATTTTATTTATTTTTTGAACAGTTTTTCTTGTGTGTGCAATACTTTGTCTTCAAGTTCTATCAATATTGAGTACACCGATGAGGTTCACAATGTGATGTGGGAGTTTTTGTTACATTTTTCACTATAGAACAATCTATTTTGTGTGGAAATTACTATCCACTGAAAGAAATAAAGACATTTATGATGTATGAAATTGTCAATTTATAAAAGAAATATCTGAGGATAATTGTTTATTTAGTTAGTTTTGATTGTGAGAGCAGATTTTTCTATTTTAAATGTATTTTTTCATTGTTACTTTGCTTTATATTTTGAAATTTACCTCAAACAATATTTTCTCAGCATTTTATTCAAATTGACTAGCATATGTTTTAACATGTTATTCTAATGAGTTTCAAAAACTTTATCCGATGTTTGTTATTAAAACTGGTTGTTTTATTCACTCATATATTTCACTTTTATCTTATATTTACCTAAGAAAAGTTCTACCTATTTTGTAAATTTTCTCTTATAATCATCCCACTTATGTTCTATGACTTAATTAATGAAAATATTTTCAATATTATAACATTTTATTAACATTCATATATATTGTTTCCACAAATTTTGTTTATGAAGTGTTATTTTATTTTCTGTTTCTAAAATGAAATAAACTGAGACCACTGGCTACTACCTCTCTCAGGAAACCTCTACAGATTTTCAAAATGTTGTTGACATGATTGTTTTTGCCCAAATAATCCATGATTATTGCCCTAATTTTCTTTCTAGTCCCCTATTTCTTGCTTTCTAATGGTTTGTTTTAATTAATGCATATGAATGGTTGAGGTTTAATCACCTCTTAAAATTAATCTAAATAATTTGGGTACTCTATCAATGATAAATAGTTACATATCATTTAGTGTGTCAATTATTGATAAATAGGAACTTGTTTTGTTTTCTCCTGAACCTAGCTTTGATAATTTCTGGATGCCACAGAGTATAGATGCCGTTAGCTGCATTATTAGGTCCTATAAACTTCTGTTGCTCCTACTTTACCCTCTTTTCAGGACATGATTTCTATGGCAACTGAGGTATCAGGCTGTCAGAACACTATGGAGTATTTGTTGATGCTTTCTGACATGACTGAGAGTTCAGGAGAGCTCAGAGCTGCCATTTAGCACCTGTTGACAGCCATATGCATGATCTGCCTTGGACACCCAGTTGAGGCGCCCACTCCCATAGCCAAAACCCTGTGGACACCTGGATGCAGCCATGTGGGAAAACTCCAAATCCTGACCACCCTGCTGAGCCTTGTGAATTTGAAAACTTAGTGCCCAATAATAACCAGAATTGAACTTAGCACATAGATGAGCTCTTTCTATAGAACATCTTTATTTATCTTTATGATTTCTTGTATTTTGTCTTTCACTCTAACAAAAAAATGAAATATAGTGTTGATATGGAATTTTCATAGACAAATATTCCTCAAAATCCTGTAGATATCACTAATATTTTGAAGGCATTTAATGTTAACAAACATATTGATATCAACTTGATTTTTATGATCTTTTAATCTTTTTAGAATTCCTGATTATCTGTACAGCATTAGCCTTTAGCAATCACATAAAATTGTTACTTAATTATGTTGAAGTATTTTATTCTAATGATCAGTGAAAGAATATAATGTATAGAGTGAAAGCTCCTTTTAGGTAGCAATGAATTAATGAATATCTGTGAAATGCTTCTTTTGCAAAACTCGACCTTCTTTCCTTCAATATTCATTGGAAGCTTGTGCAGTGAAACTTTTCTTGCTATGTTATAGATTATCTTGCTCATTGATATAGAAAATATGTCTTGCTTTATAAACTTCTCATAGGCCTATTAATAGCACCAGATGTTTAAAATGTTGACAATATTTTTGTGGAAAATAAGAGTACAGCAAAATGGAAAACGGAATGGTCCTGTGCAGTCACTGCATACGGAAATAGAAAACATTTTTCTACAAGCAATTTCCAGACTCTCAGAAGCTACGTGTATGAACACTAAAGTACTTTCAGAAGTAGACTGGTATGAGATTCTGAATTGTGTTATGGTTTTTAGCAATTACTATTTTCACCTTATCTTTTTATAGGCACTCATCTAGCAATGTTTAAATTTTCTGGCATTTTGTCACAAACACACTCACAAAGTGGACACTACTATAATCTGCACACTAATTTTCCACATGTTGTGGCTTAAACCAAGATGTCTATAAAAATCCACCTGTTTTGAGAGGTGAGATTTCTGGACAGTTATTTGGTCATGGGAATGCTGCGCTCATCTGTGGACTTATGAAGTTATCAGCTAAATGTGCTGCTACATTTGAAGTGGTGATGTGGAGGGGCAGCTCTTCCTCCACTGCTCCTCCCTTTGCTTTGTTTCTTGCCACCATGAGGTGAGCAAGTTCTCTCTGTGGCATCATGCAGCTTCTGTGTTCGAGCAAGTTAACAAACACCTGAAACTTCTAAAACTGTGAGTCAAACTAAACTTCTTTAAGGTGCATATTGTATCTGAGGGATAATAAAGTGACTGAGACTAATTTTGGTACCAGAAGTAGGATCATTTTGTGAGTATACTTTGTTATACAGTTTGGAAATATTGGAATTACCTTGGAGGACAAGTTTGGAAAGGTTTGGAGATGTCAACTAGAGATGCCCTAGAATGCTACAAGCTTAGCTTCATGGGAAATTCTGGTCAGAGCTCCAAAGGATAGAATGCTGATAGAAATGCAGATAGTGGAGAGCAGGTTCAGATGGTTTCTGTTGGGAACAAGGACTCCCTTGGCATTTGTACTCCAGACAGTGTGTATTATTCTTTAGCATAAAATTCATCTTTATTTTACCCATGTACTGAGACTTTGCAGAAGACCAAGATTAAGGAGAGATGACTAATAAATGTAGTGAGAAAGTTTCAAGTAGGCCCAAAATTCAGAGGTTGGGTAGCACTAGCTCATTTTATCTATATCTACCATGAGAATCACACACAACAAGAGTTTAATAATTTAAATTCTTTTTCAGGAGGCCAGAAGGGAAAGATCTATAAAGTTGGGACTGAGAAGAGCTTGATGAATAAAAGTATTAGCACTAAAAGAAGCCTGATACTTTATATGAGCACAAGAGAGACAATATACCCTGAGTACATTTTAGTAAGTCCCCATCTTCTGCAGGCTTAAAACTGCAAAAGTAAAAGATCTCACTTTTACAAGACAACCCCAGAAAGCTCAACTTATTGAGAACCAACAGGGAAAAAATTTTCCAGAACTCAGTCATCCAGACACTCAGAAGTGTCTGCAGGTATGTTGAAAAGGACCTTGGTACTGCTCAGCCCGGCAGCAAATGTTGACATAATCCATGCGGTGCAGGGTTTCCAAGCACATAGAATGTAATTGTGAATTTGAGCAAACTTCCATGCAGATTTCAGGAGAAGGCCTGGGAGGACAGGCAATTAGGCCCTGAGAGAGCAAGCATGAACCTGTGAGAGCGAAGCCCAAAATGTGCTGGAGACCCCAGCAATTTGAAGTAGGTAGCAATCTGGAACATCTGAGAAGAGCCATTGGCAGAAAGCAAAGCCACTGCAAAGAAAGGGGCCGTGGTAGCTATAATTGGTCACACTGTAGATGAAGAGCTGCCAAAGCCCATTAGATCTTGTTTCTTCCCACAAATTCCTTGAGTGCTGGATACAGAACTAAAGGAATTATTAGTTGTCTTGTAGCTTTCTAATCTTGGTTTGGCTCAATTCATTTCTATCCCTGGATTTTCCTAGACTCAGAGCTAAGAGTTTTCTTTGTGTCGCAAAGGCGACTTGGACATTTCAAACCTATTGAAACTGGTAAACCTTGGGTGACACTTGGACATGGTCTAAATGTATTTGCATGATGAGGTGAGCAAGAATCACTAAATATTTCAGGGACAGGGGTAGAATGTTGTGGCTTAGACCTAGTATGCCCCTCAAATGTCTCATGTTTCAAAGATCGGGTTTTAGAAAGGACACTGAATCATAAGTGTATTATGGTCATCAGCGGATTCAGTCTCTGAGGAGCTCAGCAGCTGAACGTTTTGATAACAGGTGGTGCCTGCTTAGGAGCAGGGCCCCGAAGACGGGAGCTGTGATGCATTTCTCCTTCTGTGATCTTCCCCAGTCTGTTTTCTGGCTTGCAGGAAGTGAGTGTTTCTCTCCACAGCAGCCCTTCTACCGTGCAGTTTCTGTGCATGAGCCTGCCAGGCACAGACTATGACTTCTAAAATATTGAGCCCAAATAAACCTCTCCTTTTTTAAGTGCAGGTGTTGTGCATTGTATGTAACTGACAGGAAAGTGAGGAACACACCGAAAAAGTCCTCCAAAATAGATGAAGGCAAATATCACAGCTATTAGATTCTGTTTATGTTACTTAACCTTTGGAGTTCAGGATTTGAGAGAAACTAAATGGAAGATGTATGTACATGCCTGGATGTACTATAAACTTTCAGTTATTCACCTTATGTTTTCTTCATTTTTTTCTGGCCTCTCAAGATTCTTCTTCCATTCTTTGGAAGAACATATGAGCTTTTTCACAAATTAAAATAGTTTTTAATTTGATATTCAGCAAGCCTGATTCTTTTGCAATTACGAAAATTAACACAAATCATAGTAAAAAACCTTATCACTAAATGAACTGAAGAAATCTTTGGATCCATGGACCAATTCTTAAAAGAAAGGATATTCTTCAAATACATAGAACAGAAATTTCCAAATGTTAAAGACAAATATAAAAAGATAAATATCCATCTGTGGATTTTCAGAGAGGAGAAACAGATTTTGAAGCTACAAACATAAATCATAAGTAGTTCAAAGATCACATATAAAGAATGTGTCATTGCAAAGAATTTCATAGGCAATTATTTTAAATTTCAGATATTGTGTATTTTTAGCCACTGACAGGTTAAATTAAATTTCAAAAAAAAATAATATATCCTAAATTTTGCTATTATCAGAATAACTTCAAAGATCATGTTTGGAAAACATTAAAGATTTTTAACATTTTAATTAGACTCTCAATTTTGAGGTAATTATGAATTCACAAGTATTGATAATAAATAATACAGAGATTATTTATAGCCTATGTTCAGGTTCCCTCAATGATAATTTAAAATGCCAGAACAAAATATCACAACCAGAATATTGACATTGATATAACCAACAGATCTTCAGCCTTCATAAGATTTATTGGCTTTCATTGGTGTGTTTTTGTGTGTATTTACTTAACAATCTTATTGCTTATACATGTTTGCATATCAAGACATAGAACAATTCCATCTGTGCAAAAATTCATGTACTTAAACAGAACAAAACAACAAAAAGAAAATTATAAGAAAGTAAGAAGAGGGCCAGTGAGATAGCTCAGCAGACTAAGCACCTGCTTAGGCAAACACAGGGACTGGGATTTGATTCCCCGGGCACCGCATGCTGCTCCAGCCCCGACCCTGGGCATGCTGAGCCCATCTCATGGAGACCAGTCATGGTGGCATATGCCTGTAATCCCAGTGCTGTGGAGGTTGAAAACAGGAGACTCACCACAAGACCAAGCTGTGTAGTGAGACTCTATACCAAATACATTAAAAAAGAAAAAATTAAAAATAATCAGAATAAAATTATTTGATTTGTGCAGTGTACATACCTGATAGTTTCAAGAAGGATTATGTATTTTGCTATATATTGGCTACAGAAATATACAAACAATTATAAATTTTTAAAAATTCTTTCGCTACCCTTTCTTTTTACTAACATATACTTTCCCAGGAGCATATAGCATTTCCATTGCTGCACAAGCCTTATTCCTGTCTGACAGTAAATTTCATGTGTCTGCTTGTTTAAGATATGGTGCTCAGGCAGTGATCAATCATCAAACGGAATGTTGCTGTGACTGTTTTGGGTGAGATTACCACTTTAAACTAGTAGACTTTGAGAGAAACAGATTACAGTCTTGAATGTGGGAAAGTATCATCCAATCAGCTGAAGGCCCTAGAAGAATGGAATACTTGATTTTTTTCCAAGCAAAAGGTAACTCAGCCAGTTATTGGCTATGAAAAGTTGAACCACAGCAGTGATTCCTACCAGTTCTCCAGTTTACCAGACCTATCTGTGGATTTGATTTGATCTGATTTGATTTTTTGAGACAAAATCTTGCTATATAGTTCAGGCTAGCCTGGATTTACTATGTAATCCTTGTTGGCCTTGCACTCCCATAAATCCTACTGCACTGGCCTCCCCAGTGATTGCATTATAGGCAAACAACACAACTCCTAGCTTATCTGAAGATTTCAGTCTTGGAAGCTCCATACTCATGTAAGTCAGTATCTTACAATAAAACAGTCTCTCTCTCTCTCTCTCTCTCTTTTCCAGTTCTATGGAAAGTCCTAATATATCCTGACATTTCTAGAATGTTGTCATTTTCAGGAATGGTGTATACATTAAATTATATCAAAGGAAACTTTGGGGATTGGCTTTTTATCTCAGCATAATTCTCTAAAGATGCATTAAATTCTCTAATTGATTTCATTATTTGATGGCTGAGTGATATTTCATGTTTAAATAAACCAGAATTTTTTTAAACTTTCCACCATTTCAAAGAATGGACTTTTTCTTATCTGCACAATTATAAAAAATGATGTTATGAACATTTCTAAATAGTGTTAGCAATCATAAGTTTTTATTTCTCTAATATAAATGATCAAGACTACAGTAACTAATTTGCATTGCAATTACATGTTTAGTTTTATGAGAGATTGCAAAAGTATTTACCATAGTGACCATATCATTTTCTATTACTAATAGGAATATAGAATAATCCATTCTCTTTTGTCAATATACATGGGCTTTTACTATTATTTTTACTTTTGTATTAGATATTCAGAAACAATGGTAATGTCTTATTGTGATTTTACTGTTATTTTCCATGTTGGGTAATAAATTTGAACATCATTTCTATACTATTTGATATTATATATCCTCTTTTTTGGAATACCTGTTCATGTCTCTTTCTTATTTTCTATTCAGATTCTTAATGGCTGAATTCCAACCATTGTTCATGTATTCTACTCCTAGCATTTTGTTAGTTATTAACTTTTCAAATACCTTTTCAAAGGACCAGTTCTGCATTGTTGGGGGAGTGCAGACTGGTACAACCACTGTGATAATCAGTGTGGAGATTCCTTCAGAATTTAGGATTGGGAATCCCATTCAAGCCAGCTATTCCCTTCCTGGATATTTTTTCAGAAGAACTGAAAACCTCATACCACAGTGATATATGTGCACCCATGTTTGTAGCAGCACAATTCATCATAGCTAAATCCTAGAAACAACCCACATGCCCATCAACTGAAAAATGGATACAGAAGATGTCGTATTTTTACACAATGGAGTATTATTCAGCTATAAAAAAGATAACTTTAAGTCTTTTGTCGATAAATGGATGCAACTAGAGAACACAATCTTAAATGAAATAAATCAGATCCACACATGCAAACCTCATATTGTCTCCTTAGTGTGAAAACCTGAAAGAGAAAAATGAAATCTGTAGGGTATACTAGATACAGGGCAAAGGGAATGAACTTATTCAAAAGAAAATTTACTAAGTTGAGGAGAAAGACAGGAGAGGAAGTATGGAAAAGAGATTTGTCTACATATATAAGCAGGTTGGTTTATACAACTGTACTCTGCAATTCTGCTAGCATATGGAAATAAGCAGTTAATGCTTTGATTTTTTTGTATCCTTTTTTCAATTATTTGTACTTTCCTTAATTTCTTATATATTTCTTTTTCCTTCCAATTTTACATGCATAAATCTGGTAATACGAATAGCTAATTGGAAGACAACACTATTTATTATAACAAATATTGTGAAATTCATATTATTTTGTTAAGTGAAATTCTGTATCACAATTTTTTTCTGTTTTAATTCTAATTTCTACTGTCTTTAAAAAAATACTTTTACAGTGTATACCTTGTCCCTTACTCTTCATTTCAAGGCTTTATAAAACAAAATTTTTAATTTGATGAGGTCAACTTATCAATTTTTTATTGATCTTTATTTGAGTGTCAACAAGTCTAAAATTTGAAATTCTAATTCTATATTTTCAATATTTTCCAATGCTTTTCCTCCAAAAATTACAATTTTAAATTTAAAATTTATTTTCATGCTTCATTTTGAGTTAATTTAAATTTCTGTTTAATGTGTGACACATTTCCATTCCATTTTCTTCTTTTTGCCCCCCACAGGGTATCTGATTATTCTAACAACATTGATTTAAGAGACTATTCTTCCTTAATTGATTTTTTTGCAACTGTGTCAAAAATCAGTGTTATATATACAAAAATCAGTGTTATATAAGGGACAAGAGATTTAAGAAACTATTCTTCCTTCATTGAATTTTTTGCAACTGTGTCAAAAATCAGTGTTATATACTAAGTTGTGTGTATGTCTGTGTTTCCTGTTGTATTTTGTTGATCCTACATCCCACCAATATTGTACCATCTCAATTACTTTATAGCTGAAGTAAACATCAATACAGAATTGAATAATATCTGTAGGTTAATTGCTTTCAATTGTTTTTAATTTTTTATTTTATGGAACAGTGTAGTAGAAATTTCACAGCAAAATAGAATAACAATAGTTAATACATTGTATATTGTTATCTTTATAATAAATGTTCATAACACAATATATATGCATTAAAATTTTCTCCAATTGATATTTTATTTTAGTTTTGGTTTTTTTTTTGCAGTATTGGTGATTGAACTCAGGACCCCGTACTTGCCAGGCAAGCACTTATTCTACTGAACTATCTTCCCAGCCACTCAAATTGATATTTTAAATGTAATATACTCTTGGAATTTCTGTGAAACTTTTATAATAATATTTAGGTCTACATAAAAAACTTGGTAGAATTCAGATTGGAATTGATCAATTAGGCAACAGTAATATTTTTTAAATTTTAAGTCTTCCACTTGAATAAATAGCATGTATCATTTTGTTCACTTAAATCTTTTGACTAGTTTCATCAATCTATATATTTTCAGAATACATAGCTTAGACACATTTTTAAGGATATAAGAACTTTCCTTTGGAGAAATTAGAAAAGATAAAATTTTAATTCAAATTGCTAGCATATAGAAATGTAATAGGTTTTATATGTGGATGTTTGTTCTATGATCATGCTGAATTCACTGTTATGGCAATTTACTTGTAGATTTCATGGAATTTCTATTGTTTGAAGATAAATAAATTCTGTTAAAATTAGACATCTGCCTAACTCTGAGATGACATAGATCTTGCATTGTAGAAATTAGAACCTATGACTTTAATCCAGCTCTAATAAACTGCATGTATAAAAAAGTAAATGTAAGGCAAAATAAAGTTATTAAAGAAGCAGTCTTCAAAATTATCTTAGTGCTTTTCAAATGTCAGTTCCCTAGCCAGTCAATCTTCTGACCACTTTACCTGTTTCTTTGTGTACTTAGTGATTTCTCTGTTATTACTTTGTGTTTGGAAGAGAGGAACAGGAAGAAGTAAGTCGGTGCTACTTAAATTAGAAAAGATGAAAAAATATTTTTAAAATTATTCATATTTATTTTTATACCAAATCATATACATACTATATCTTGTGCATATATTTAAAGTATTGTTTAGACTATATGTTACAGATATTTTTGTACTACAATCATCTGTAAAATGTATAAAAAGCACTAATGACTTATATTTTAATTTAATTTAGTTTTTATAGGTATCATCATGCAAAAAAAGAAGACTCAAAGGTTACATTTTGCAGAAGAGAAAATTGAGACACCTTACTTGACGAGTTCATAGAACAGCTAGTCAGAGATAAGTAACAAACATCAAGTCATAGTCAGTCCAAGACCTTTTCTGGCCTACAATTTTCATAAAATACTATTTTTAAAAGTTATAAAATTGGGGGCCGGGGAGATGGCTCAGTAGAAGAAGCACTTCCCTGGCAAGCTCAAGGGCCTGAGTTCAATCTCCAGTTCTGCCAAAAAAAAAAAAAAGTCATAGAATTAATGGCAATTACAACTGCTTAATTCTTAAAGGTTAGTACATTTTGGTTTGTTGCTGCTTAATTTTCAAGAACTGACAGTATAATGGCTCAGCATTATATATAATGGTCATTATATATCCCAAATTTATTTTTAAAACGGAGTACCAGAACTGAATGTGGGTTAATAGGAATTTTTCAATATCTACACATTTAATGTTAAATCTAGCTAGTACATACATCATTTGTTCAAAGAATATTGATTTAGAAACTGAAGAAATATCCAGCAAGCCTTCTTAGCAAGGCTTAATTAAAGATGTGGACCTTTACAAAGATAAGAAATTATTTGAAAATATTAAAATACACATTTATGGAAACTGTAGACTTTATACTAGCATTTGTGTGGAATGAAAAACAGACATCTAATCCTCTGAGGAATTGCTGTTAACCTAGGCATGATCCATTTTAGACAGATTCTCAGCATAGTAGCTCTCACTATTTTAAATCTGATCATATAGTGAGGTTACAGGTAGTGCCAACAATTCCTTTGCAACTTTGGTGCAGTTTGCTGTAAATGCACTTTTGGCACAGATTTACACTGCTACTCTGCTAGAAGTTGAATTGATGTAGAGATGTTTAAATGTACTTAATAATGACATTGAATTATCAGTGCCAGAAGTTATTAAAATTATAGTGAGGTGGAATATTCCCTGGTTTATGTCTACTTGCTGCTGAGAGAGGTGGTAATAAAACAATAGGCTGTAATTCTTCAACCTGGAAGAGGGCAAGAGGAAGTGTAGCACACCTCAGAACCTCTTTCCAACAGGCTCTACCTTCTAAAACCCCTTGAAAGCCAAGGAAATTCAACCCAAATAAATAACACCAACAAACAAATAACAAAATTACAACAAGTCATGTAATTTTGCCTAAATGCCCCTTGTTACACTCCACAAATCTCAATATGTCAATATTTCCCTACATTTATAAAGCAGCAGACACCCTGTTGGGTACTGAAAATAGATTTTTCTGGGGGCATGTCAAAAGTTAAAGCAACAGAAGAACATTTTTTAACAACTGACTTCACTTATCAAACAGCAGAAGCTGAGAAAGGTCTGTGGCACCTGAAATCATTTAATGTTTTTATGGCAGTGATAAAAATCACTTCAGATGTTGCTGCAGCAACAGCTTTGAAAGCAATAGAGTTCCAATGTGAAGAAGATCCATCAAAAATAAATCAAATCTTGTTTCAGTGGTGCCAAAGGAAGAGTACGTAATGGAAAGTTATTAAGACCAAAGCCATGTGCAGGCTTTGGCCCCAGCTCAGGGCCCTCTTGCTAGAGTATTCCCCAATCAATCACTGCCTCTCTCCTTCCTTCTGCCTGCTATTGTCAGGGGACTCATAGGCTGTAGATTACAAAGGTAGGTGCTTTAAGGTTTTGGGAGACTGTCTTAGCATACCATTTTGTTTTACCACATTACACATAGGTACATGCACATGCAGAGAGAAAAAGACAGGCAGACAGATACACAGACAGAGACACACACAAAGAGACAGGCAGAGAATCAGAGAGACAGAGAGAAGCTTGCCACAAATACAGTAGTTTCAAAAAACTTTGTATGCTGGCCCCACCCCCGTGATGCACTGAGAGGGCAATTGAGTCTGGGCATGGTGATGCGCACCTGTAATCCCAGCACTTAGGAGGCTGTAAACAGATAGATCACTACAAGTCCAATCTACACAGTGAGACCCTGTACATCTTGTCCCAAAATACAAAAAAATAAATAAATCTACAAACCATTAATGCAGTAATGCTTAGCCAACATCTACGAATTTCTGGCCTTCTTCATATGAGCAATCTTACTGAATATTCACAAAATCTCAGCTATCACCCTATAGAACTACAATCTGCATTTCATTGTGCAGAACAAACATCAAGAATCATAGTGCTTAAATGTTTAACATTTTACAGAATTCATGGAACTGAATTAATAGTTAAATCCTTTATTTCACCTTTTGTATTATATTTATTAAATTTTTCTACTTCCAAGGCAATATTTTAAGTAATCATGAGTGTTTATCTTTCAAAACAAAAGTAAATTCTATTCAAGACTGATCTTATTTCCTGAAAAGTTAACGTGGAATTACTCATTTAAAAAAAAAGTAATAATGTTATTTTTAAATGTGCACATAGAGCTGATATTTAAAACTCAGGTTTTAAATATCAAGAAAAATTAAATAAGAAAATATATGGTTAAAATGGAGCTTGTGTTACCAGGACTAAAATGTCAGTCCTGACACTCACTGTTCACAATACAAATACGCAGCTAAACTGCTAACCGCATAATCACCGTCAGGTTCCGTGTGGTAAGCCCTGCTTGACTGTGTGACACCTTAATTTTTCACCTTTTGTGCCTCTTTGTGACACAGGAAAACAGCTTCTCTGTATTATGCTGCTCCTGACACCATTTGTCCTTTAATTAGTGTTTGTACAGCTGTCTGCTCTCCCTAGCTGTTCACACAATAATTGAAGTAGTTCTACTCCATTTCAACGACACTGCATACAGATAATCATGTAATATTTACTTGTAGCACAATGTGATCCAGATGTTTTGGTTTTTTTGTAATTATAATTAAAATGAAAACACAGAAAACAAAAATAAACCAACAACTATGATTCTCATACTCTAAAACATAAGCCAAAGGGCAACATATATCCATAGACATCAGTCTGAAAGACATCACTAAAAGAGAAAGAAGAAATTTAACATAAGTGATATTGTTTTGAACAACTGATTCTTAACAATTTTATGCAAATATTTTTATTTTGTATACAATCAAATGAGAACTATATCAAACTCTTCATAATCAAATTACAATTGCTAACTTAAGTAACTGGTTTGATGAAGTTGCCATATGACTGTATACATCATGTGAAAATGCCTTATTATGCCACACTACATTCTAAATCATTTACCACCAACTTAGTTTTCTGTTGTCAACCTCCACCAGTTTCCAATGTAGAGTATCATTCAACTAGTGATTCTTAGGACTCGCTTCACATTCAAACAACATATATAAAATATAACCACATCTATCTGTAGATGTCCTACGTTAATAGGATATCAGTAGGACTTCTATTATTTTATTTCTTTATTGCTTTTATATTTTTAAAGAACACAAAATGGTGATAGAAAATAACAACATTAGAAACAATACAAGATTTTACTAAACAAAGTAATAGGAATTCAACAGTGGTTGCTGTGTTACACGATGCTATCTCATTAAAGAGAGGGGAGCAACCTGCAGTTCAAGAAGGAAGCAGTGATGATGCCTGCAGGCACAGGCGAAGATGCGCAAGGCTTTCTGGATGGTGGATTGAGGCAGGGTTGTGCTCCCATGGCTCCTACAGGTTGCTGTGGTAGTGACATCTCCCCAGTGGTCTCCAGGTCAAGGATGGGCATGTAGGCTCAGTGGAACTCCAGCGGGAGTGGAGTAGGGGAGATAGGGCTACCGAGTCTCTCCAGCCAATTTCAGGGCGAGGAGGGGCAGGCAAACTCAGCAGAACTCCGGAGAAATGCTGGGGAGGGTCAGGAGCTAGACTACCAGATCTCTTCTGTAGTCTTCAGGGCCTATCTTATTATTTTAAATAGTCCACTGAATATTACAGACAGCACTGAGAATGACTGTGTGTCCTAGTCACTTTCCTGTCACTGAGAGGCAATATTCAGTACCCACCGCATAAAGGAGGACAGGATTATTCGCACTACTGGTCACACTTCATAGCAGGCAGGGTCCAAGGCCAAAATAGGATGAGGGAGGGACATCACAGAGAAGAGGTTCACAAACAGGAAACAAGGAACAAAGAGAGAACGAAGAAGCAAGCCATTTTTACTTGGAGGTGCGGCACATTGTAAATCAAACTATTTTCACTTTTACAGCTACGTTAAAATGATACACTAGACATGTGAGCTACTTCCAAAATTTGTTTCCATCTATCTAATGTGAGGTCTGTTTCTAAGTGAAACTTTGTACTTGAATATTTGTAAGTTGGGGACTTGATGTATTTCAGTTTTCTAGGACTGTCATTGCAAAGTACTGCACTAGATTCCTTAGAGCAATGTATTGTTATTCCGTCACTGTTATGTAGGTTATAATTATCAAGTCAAAGTGTCCTAAATTTCATGCACCCTTTGGGAATGCTAGAGAGAAATCCTTTCAATTCTTCCAGCTTCAAGTGGCTCCTGAGAATCACTGATATCCCTCAACAGGTAGCTTTCTCCAGAGCAAATCATGAGGGTGGAATGGGAAGGGTGATAAAGAAACCAAGTGTTCTGAAAGGGTTTATCTCAGGGCTGTAGTCTCTCCTGCATCTCTTCTATCATATTTTCTTGATCTTGCAGAGCAACTCTGATATGAGGTGAAAATGTAAAGTACCAGTGTGAGTGCGGGAATTTCATGAAGTACGAATCCAGTGGACATCTTGATGGCTGGCTACCACATATATTTTATTACTATTTGTTGTGCAGAGCTGTCCTTTTTTTTCACACGTTTATTATTATTTTATTAATAAAAGTATTTTCTGCATTATGAGTTTGCATGTTTTTTCCATAATTTTATTGAGAAATAAATACCAATGAGACAGTTTCAAATCAAATTGGTAGGA
>NDGN011447620.1:0-17213 GCA_002564285.1 Tympanoctomys barrerae
AAAAGGGTGGGGACGCACATCCGCGCCAAGAGGAGGCGTGAGGAGCTGAGCAACGTGCTGGCCACCATGAGGAAGGCAGCTGCCAAGAAGGACGGAGCCCCTCCGGAATAAAGCTTTGCAGAAAGTTTAAAACAAAACAAAACAACCCAGGTGAGGTGGACCTCACCGGCCTTATACATTCCTGCCTGAGCTCCAGGCCAGAAGAGAGCTCTTCCCCACGTGCTCAGCAGGGGCCCGGGCTCCTTCCATTGTGCTCATTCTCTTAAATGAAATTCCTTAGGCATTGTTCTCATCTGTGTTCCTTCCGTGACCAGGCTTTTGGTTGACAAATGAGAGTGTGAAGGGACAAGTTCCCTATTGTAAAGGTTTTGATCTGTAAGTGACCCCAGTTTCCCTGCTCCCACGGAACTGACAGCAAGGGAGGCTGGATGCTGTTGCCCAGCCATGCACCGGGCTATAATTTTATTATTAAAGTGGAAAGGGAAGGGAATTTTTGTGGGTCCATAGCTGTGGGGCTTGTGAGGGTGTGCAACTCACAATACCTTTCCTGTAGGGTTGTGCACCATGGTGGTGCCAGGAACCCCTTCAGGAAGGTCAGCACACACTCTCCGCACCGCAGTGTTGCCCAACGCACCCAGGTGGAGGTCGGGTGATGCAGGGCCTGGGGAAGACTCCGATGTGCTTGCACTGGCTCTTCCCTCTGACATGTATCAAGCTCAACATCAGTGTGGGCAGAGAGGTGAGGCCTCTCTTTGTCTGTGTACTCAGAAGCCTGTTAGCAGCTTTTTAGTTTTCAGTTTCAGGCTGCTTTCAAATTGGAGTTCAGGACAGGAAAATTACATCCTGCAATGGAGCAGATGGTGGGGCGGATGGAGGGTTCCCGACCCATCACTGTGGGTGGGCCCGATCCTGAAAGGTGTAATCTGTCATTCCTTTTAAAGGGCGCTTGTTCTGTGTGGCCTGGAAATTGGAGCGATCTGGCCTCAGGAGCAACTGACAGTAAGTCGTCACATCTCGGGTGGCGAGCGTGGTTGTCATGGCAGTAGATCTGCGCATTCTTGCTTTCAAGAGGCTGGGGCCGCCCAAGAAAACGAGGGCACCTCCTTCCTGGAAAGCTGGGGATTTGCTCGCAGCCCTGTCTCTCTTCTCCGTGTTCCAGAGAATATATAGGCCTCATTATGCTGCTTCTGTCTTTCATGTTATAATTTGGGTAACAAAAGAGAGGCTCAGGCTGGATGGGAAGCATCTCATTTCTTGGCGTCATGGCCAGCGCATGAACTTGCTTCCCAGGCTGTGATGAGTCTGCTCAAGAGTAAGTGAGCAAAGTCAAGTTTGCTGCTGTGCTTCAGGGTCAAATGGCTCTTTTGGATCAGTTTCATTTTCAAAACCAAGTGCTACCCAGCTGCATGACTAGCATTCTCTCCTCATTTCTTCTGCCCTTTCCTTCTCTCTCCTCGCTTCTCTTCCTGGCCTCCCTCATGCCTTCTTCCCTTCCTCCCCATTCCCTCCACCTTTCCTCCCGGCCTTTTCCCCTCTGTCATCTTCTGCCCTTCTCTCTCCCTCCAATCCTCTTTGTTCCCCTCTCTCTCTTCTTCTTTCCCTTCATAACCATCCAGTAAGTGCCTCTGGCTGGACCTTGCTCCTAGTGAGGTTGTAAAGATGCGTAAGTGAGCATGAACTTCAGTCTCAACCTGTTGCCAACCCGGAGTGTGCTACCGACTTAAAAAGTCACACACACAATAAGCAGCTACAAGTACACTGAGGAAAGCAGGCGTTTCCTTGACTGCGGTGGGGGTTCCGAGGCGGACAGGCCAAGCGCAGTCAAAGGGGATCAGAAGGTGCCGAAGGCCTGAAAGGAGGCTCCAGGACAGGGAGGGAGCTGGGTGGGGTTACGTGACAAGGCTGGCCTAGCAGGCTGCTGCTTCTGGAAGGCTTGATGGCTTAGCAGATAGCAGCTGGACTCTGGCCTCCAAGTACAAGAAGCCACTTTGATTAGCATAGAGCCATGTCAGATTTGGTGGCCAAAAGGAAGGGGCTTGGAAGGGCCTAGACTGGAAGTCAAAGGACAAATTGCATGGTGGAGGAGAGGACAGGGATATCAGGAGTGGATGGAGGCTAGCAGGAATGAAGTGTGTTTCTTCTCCTTGTATTGCTTGACCCAGCAAACAACATTATGCTTCTGTTCAAAGCCAAGTTTACGCCAGGATCCTTGCTTAGAAATTGTATCACATCACTCTTTCAAGACTGGACAAAAGCTGGGAACTGTTTCCATTTTGAAGATGAAAAAACTGAGCTTTAGCCTTAGACATAACAGACACACATGCACACACACACACACACAGAGACAGACAGACAGACAGACACACACACACACACACACACACACACACAGAGTTAGCTCAGTGGAATAAGTGTTTGCCTAGTAAGTGCAAGGTCCTGAGTTCAATCCCTGGTACCACCAAAAAATACAAAATAAAACAAACAAACAAAAAAACCTAACTGACATTGCAGGGCTGACCAGATAGTTCAGTGGACTAAAGCATCTGCTTAGGCAGAGCATAGCGGCTGAGGTTCAATCCCTGGCAAGCCATGCTGGCCCCACCCCTGGGGCCTGCTGAGACAGCAATTGAGATTGGGCATGGTGGTGCGCATCTGTAATCCCAGCACTTGGGAGGCTGAAAGCAGGAGAATCATTACAAGTCCTGTCTGTGTAGTGAGACTCTGTAGATCCTGTACTAAATATGAGAGAGGGAGGGAGGAAGGGAGAGAGGGAGGAAGGGAGGGAGGGAGGGAGGGAGGGAGAGATTAATGAGTAGCAAAAATGCAAAGATGGTTCAAACTCAGGTAAACCTTTCTCCCCAAACCCCACGCCTGCATGGAAAGTGGAATTTTCCCCTGTGCTGTACACAGTCCATGTCTGCTGCAGATCTGGAGGAACGGATGAGGTGTCCTCTGTTGCTGTAGGGGACACCGCTGAATTCCACAGGCCCAGGCTCCTGGTGCCCACCCTCGGTGTCCATCAAGGTGAAGGGTTTCACCTCAGCACCTGCAATCTTGACAGCCCTGCTGGGGAGCTCTGGTGTCCTTCACATACAAGGATGTCTGGTTCTTCTCCTTTTTATCTCAGGGATAACAGTTCTGAGAATTAAAATGCTTTTGGTGCCAGAAGGTCTTAAAGAATGAAGCTGACCTGAGAGTTTCAGGAGTTTGGAGAGATTTGGTGATGGGTCCAGTTAGGCAGATGGACCTTCTGTCTGGCTGTTCTGATGTATCTAGTGTCATGTTGAGCTTCAGCACGACCCACAAAGGTGGATCTAAAAACCCCTATTCCACAGACTAGAACGCTGAGGAAGCCCAGTACCACCAGCTAGAAGCAATGGTGCTGAGACTCGGTCCCTCTGACCATAGACAGCCAGGGTTGGGGCTGACGTTGAGTGCCCATCCCGCTCTTCACAGCTTTCCTGCAGACTCCCTTGAGGTTGGCTTCCAGCAGCCTCTGGCCTGGGCCCAGCTCAGCACCCATCGTGCATGTGTGCACTTTTGTGGCTTTCTCTCCCTCACTCTGGGCTCCAGCTCTGTGAGGGCCAGGCCCAGGTCTGTGGGCCATCTCCTGGGATCCCTGGCAAGGTCTGTACCTTGCGGCAGCTGGCAATAAAGATGACACCAGCTGGAGCTGGAGCTGCCTAGCACAATGCAAAGAAGGAGAGAGGTGAGCGAGCCCGAGGTGAGGAGGAGATTCGCACGCCTGTGCTTTGGTTGCCTAACACTGGGCGCCAAAGGACTAGGACTTCCTGTTGGTCAGCTGAGTCACCCTCTAGTCACCCTTCCCAAGTCCTCGGGCTGTCTGCCTGAGGGTCCTCCAGGTGGCTTCAGCCCACCCCTGGGCGCCAGGGTCCACTGTGCATACTCTCTCTAGGATGGAATTCGTCTCTTCTGTCAGCTCAATGGCAGGGACACTCCCTGAATCTTAACAAGCTGGCAATGCAATTGGGAAACTCCGAGCACTTCTCTTTCTCACTCCCAGTGCCCCCTTGACAAGGGTCTGCAGAGGACTGACAGCGTGACAGAAATCCGTGCTACCTGCCTCCACGTGGATGTCTGAAGCCCGATCGCCCGCCGCACACGCTGGGTGACTCACTCTTCTGAACTCCTTCGAAAGGCTGATTTCAAAGTTTCCTGGAGGTCAGGTTCTGTTTAAACTAACCCACAGGCCAGGACATACTTGGTAGTTTGAAATAGACCGTCTCATCTTTTGGAATGATACATAGTAAGGGAATAACTGAATCAAATGGAACCTCTGGCCTTTATTTTTTGGGAAGTATCCATATTTATGGTTTGTGTCTAGCTGTCCCCGCAAAGCCTCGTGCAAGTCATGGGCAGCCTTCAGAGTGTGTAATTAACTCATGGCCCACCCGCGTCACGGGTGAGTGCTGCTGGGAGTACGGGTGTGAGCACTCCATGCAGCCTGGGGCGGACAGCCTGCAGCGACTGAGGAGAGAGACCCGCCTCCGTGGCGCTGTTTCTGCGGCTCCTCCCGTGTGCTCTTGCTGTTGCGCTCACCACCGCCGCAGTGAACGGCTGCCCTCTGCCGCGTGCCGCTCGGCCTTGGAGCCAGCTGAGTACTCCCCGAGAATCCAGTAACTGTGAGTTAAATAAAGCTTTCTTCCCTTAATTTTGGCTGTTGGCTGTTTTGTCCCAGCAATGAAAGAAAAGTAAGATGAATACTGACCTAAATAACGGTTATATCAGCCAGTGCTTGCGAGAGAAACAGACTTAATGCAAGATGTACAGGATAGGGGAACTTCCAAGGCTGCTCGCAGGGTCAGCCTGTGGGGAGCAGTTAACTGTATGCATTTTATAATAGTGTCAGCCGTTTTCTTAAGTTTCTGTTCCCCTGCTGAGTTAAGGTTCTGCTCCTTCCCGCCTGGCCCATTCCCCGGGAATCACGTGCTATGCTCCAGGGGTTGCACCTTCCCCGTTGCCTAGATACCTGCTGACCCCAAGAGCTGCGACTTCCTCATTCCTACACTCCCTATATGTACCCAGCACCTCCCCAGAATCCTGTCTTGTCTCCATTCTTTGTGTCTCCTGTCCCTCCTCATCCCACTCCCCCTCTAGGGTCCTCGTTGACTAACCCGCGGGTCGGGACATCTGCCCGCAGTCCGGTGCACGCGAGCACCAAAGCTCTGTCTACACACTGCATCTGAAGGGGCAGGCCAGAGCCTCGAGCTCAGCGGTGTCCCACGTGAGTCCACGTCAAGGGGTCACACGCTCCAGACGCGAGGCTGCAGGCTCTGCATGGAAGCCAAGAGATGGCCCCCGAGGCCGCTGAAGACTGGCGCGCCACCGGAAGAGGCAGAAGCGAGACTTCCGTCTTTGTTTCCCCTCCTGCCAGTCAGGCTCAAGCTGGCCTCGGTGCATCTTCCCCCCGCCAGGCCCAGAATCCCGGCCATCCTATTTGGGTGGACCTTTCTTACTCAAGTGGACACAACTAGCTTCCACAGTGGTCGCACCAGTCTGCACTCCACCAGCAACAGAGAAGGGTTTCATTCCCCTGCAGCCCCCCAGCATTTGCCATGGGCTCACTTCATGACAGCCACTCTTTCTGGGGTGAGAGAGAATCTCAGTGTTGTTTTAGTTGTTGGCATTTCTGGAGTGGCCAGCAGCGTTGAACATTTTTAATGTATTCATTGGACATTTGTACTTCATCTGAGAAGTGTCGTTTCAGCTGTCCATTGGGTATTTAAACTGGGGGAGTCTAATTTTATTGAATTCTTTATATATTATAGTCATTAGTCCTTTGTCTGAAAAGTAGCTGGAAATTCTCTTCTCATTTTGTAGGTTGTCTCCTCGTTCTGCTGATGGTGTCTTTTGTTGTGCAGAAACTTTGCAATTCCTTGTGATCCCATTTGTTAAATCTTTGTAATATTTCCTATGCAATCTGATTCCTGCTCATAAAGTCTGCCTACACCTGTCTTCTATCTTTCAGATTAAGTGCTTCTGTTTTAAATTTTAGATCCTTTTTTAATTTTATTTTTTAAAGAGAACACAAATTAGATTAAAACAAAAAATTACAAGTAACACAGAATTTCACTTAACAAAGTAATATGAATTTCACAGTATTTCTTGTAATACATAGTGCTGTCATCCAACCCATTGTTCATATTGCCAGATAGATGTATGTAAAAAAATTTAGATCCTTGATCCAAGTCAAGTTTTCTTTAGTGCACGATGGGGACGTGGGTCCAGGTTCAATCTCTGGCAGGTGACAGCCAGGCTACCCGCACCGTTTGTGCTGAGAGGGTTTTTTGCTCTTTTGTCAGGTCTGAATGTGTCTAGAGTTGCTCCTGCATCTTCGGTTCAGCTCATTGAGCCTCCCAGTTCTTTTCTTTGGTAATACCATATTGGTTTCATCACGGTGGCTTTGTAATATAACCTGAAGTCTGACAGTGTGATGCGTTTTACTCATCCTACTTGCCCAGAGTTGCTTTTGCTATTCTAAGTCTCTTCTGGTTCCATATTAATTATAGGATTATTTTCTAGAGGCATGTGAGGAAGGCTATTGGCATTTTCTTAATTGGGATTGCATTAAATAAGTGTAATGGTTTTGGAAGTATGGCCATTTTCACTACATTGGTTGTGTCTATCTAGGAACATGGGATATCTTTGCATTTTCAAACGTCCTTTTTGGTCCCCCATTTTAGAGTATTGTTTTCCATGAAGAGGTCTTTCACTTCCTTAATTGAGTTAATTTGTAAGTATTTCATTTTCCTTTATGCTGTTGTAAAAGATGTTTCCTTAATTTCTCTTTTGGTTATTTATTTATTTATTTATTTATTTAAACAAAGAATCCAGCTCAGGACCTCATGCTTGCCAGGCAGGTGCTGTGCCACAGATCTATGCCTCTGGCTGGTTAGTTTGTTATTGGTGTACGGGAACAGTGTCAGTTTTTGAAGTTGACTTGGTATCCTGCTGTGGTCCTTCTTTTGGGAGGATTTGGCTGAGTTTTGGGGGGTCTTCTCTGTAGAGTATCATGTCATCGCAAATGATGATATGCTAACTTCTTCCCTTCCTATCTATATTCCTTTATTTTCTTCTCTTATCTAACCTGGCTAATGTTTTCAGACCTATTCTGAACAGGAGTGGTGATAGTGGGCCTCTTTGTCTTATTTCTGATTGTTGTGGTTTGCGTCTAAATGTATCCCCAAAGCCTCACGCAGTCACGAGATGGGCCCCTATAGTTTTTGATTGCTTCATGGTCCAGTGTTAGAATTCTGAGTCTGAGTGCCACACTCACCCTGGGAAGGAGAGCCTGCCCACAAGATAAGGAGGGAAAGAGGCTTGCCTGCCCCTCGCCCTTTAGCTCTTGTTGCTTTTGCTGTCTTTGGTTGTGAACTGTTGCCCTCAGTAATGAGAGAAATGTAATCAAGATGTTGATTTTAGAGTGAAACTTTTTATCTTTTGTCCATTTAGTATGATGATGACTATTGGTTTGTTATAGATGGCTTTCAGTCTGGTTAATATCTATTCTAGTTTTCTTTAGGATTTCTTTTCTCAATTATGAATAGATGCTGGACTTTGCCAAAATTTTTGCTAGGTCTATTGAGATGATCATTTTTTGTGTGCTTTTGCTTCTATTAATGTAATGATTTTTTCTGTTAATGTAATGTAATGTAATGATTTGCTGATTTGCATATGTTGGACCATCTGTGTATCACTGAAATGAATATTGCTTCATCATACTGTGTACATTTTTTTTGGTGATTTGCTGCATTCTGTTTGCCAGTATCTTATTGAAGAATTTTGCATCTATGTCCATTAAAGTAGTTCTTTTCTTTAGCTGAATCTTTTACTGCTTTTGGCATTAGGGTAATGGTTGCTTCCAGGAATGACTTTGAGAGTACTGCTTCCCTTTCAATTTATTAAAGAATTTGAGGAATATTGACATTAGAACTTTTCTAAATGTCTTGTAGAATTTGGTTGTGAATTCAGCAGGACTTGGGCTTTTTCTTAGTTGGTACTTTTTATTTTTTATTATTTTTTCAATTTAATTGATATATTTAATTATTCAGGAATTTTATAGTTTTATTTGAGACAGGGGCCTGTTATGGAGTGCTGGCCGTGAGCTCTCTAGGTAGCCTTGAACCCATGGTGCTCCCCCTGGCTCAGCCTCTCCATCATGTTTGCCCTCAGAATTTTTAAGGCTTGGTTCAGCTTTGGTAATTTGTATGTGTCTAGGAATCTCTCCATTTCTTTTGAATTTCCCATTCCTTTAGAATTCGGGCTCTCTAAGTAATTACTGATGGTCTGATTTTCTGAAGAATCTGCTAGGATTTTTGCCCTTTTATTTTGTGACTGTATGTATTTGGATATTTTCTTTTCTTGTTTTGATAAAGTTGGCTAAGGGTTTAACTATTTAATCTTGCGGGGAACAAATTCTAATTCATTGTCTAATTGTAGTTATTTTTTAGTCTCGATTGCATTAATTTCTGTTGTTTTCTTTATAATTTACTTCCTTGTACTATTTTTGGGTTTGGCTTGTTCTTGTTTTTCTAGGACCTTGAAGAGCATCATTAGGTTATTTGATATCATTTTGTTATTTTGACAAGGGAATTCATTGCTATTAACATCCTTCTTAGAACTGCTTTCATTGTATTCCATAGATTCTGGTATGTTCTACGAACATTATTGTTTGATTGCAGAAATTGTGTAATTTTTTATTTTTAAAATATTTTTTATATTTCAACTTTTTAAAGAATACCAAATGGAAAATAAAACAAACATTAGAAATTACACAAAATTTCATTAAAGAAAATAATGGGAATTCAACAACGGTTGTTGTATTACATAATGTTATCTTCAAATTAGTTGTTTAGGTTACCAGATATAAACCTGAAAATGCGGTTAAAAAAGATAAAAAGTTATAAGAAATTAAAAAGGAGAAGAAAATAAATAAATAAATTTAAATGTTTTAAAAAAAAATTAAGCATTAACTGCTTCTTTCAATAGACCAGCAGAAATCAGTAGTACAGTTATCTAAGCCATCCTGCATGTCATCTGTGAGGAATGATTATTCAAGAGAGTACTGCACAGTTTCCATGTATTTCCTGGTTGGTGTGTTGATTTCGAGTTGGATTCCACTATGGTCTGATAGTATACATTGGATAATTCCAAACCCCTTGCACTTGCTTAAGCATGCTCTGTGGGATAGCGTGTGGTCTATTTTGGAGAAAGTTCTACTTGCTGCTGAGAAGAATGTATATTTTCTTGCTGAGTGAAACTCTGTTGATCTTTTTTTTTTAATTTTATTTATTTATTTGTGTGCGTGTGTGTGTGGGGGGCAGCTCAGCCCACCAGGGGCGGGGCTGGCTGGCATGTGGTGCTGGGAGATTGAACCGCGATCCCTGTGCTTTGCTAAGCTTGATTCTAAGTAGGTGCTTTAGACCACTGAGCCATCTCACCAGCCCAAATGATTAATTTGGCATTATTATTATTAATTATTATTATTACTATTACTATTATTATTATTATTATTATTATTTTGCAGTACTGGGGATTGAACTCAGGACCTTGCACCTGCCAGGCAAGCGCTTATTCTACTGAGCTATCTCCCCGGTCCTCTGTTGATCTTTATTGAGTTTATTTGTTCAAAGATTTGGTTCACCTCTGATTTTTTTTTGTTGCTTTTTTGTCTAGTTGATCTCTGTGTTTGTTACAGTGGGGTGTTAAAGTCCTCCTGTACAACTGTGTTGCTGCCTGTCTGATTTTTCATACCCATTTGTGTTTTATGAAGTTGAGCATGGCAGTATTTGGTGCATATATTTATGATCATTAGCTCTTCCTGTTGAATTGATCTTTATGTAGTTACCTTTGTCTCTTCTGATTAGTCTTGGCTTGAAATCCTATTTGTCCAGAATTAGAGTAGCTACTTCTGCTTTTACCTGATTTTTGTTGCATGGTAAATTATTTTCCATCCATTAACTTTTGGTCTATGGATCTCCTTTTGAGTTAAATGCATTCTTGTAGTAGCATATAATTTAGTCTTGTTTCCTGATCCATTCTGTGAATCTGTTTCTTCTGCTTGGTGAATTGAGACCATTTGCATTGGTGTTTATAACGGATAGGTACTGACTTATTCCTGTCGTTGTATTATGTTTGTGTTGCTGGTTCCTTTTCTTTCCCTTCTATTTAATCACCTACTTTGCCTAGTGGACTCATTACATTGGACTTTTGGGCATTGTTATCATCATTGTTTTTTCCTAGGACATCCTTGAGAATTTTTGGAGCACGGGATTTGTGGTCATGACTTTTTTTTTAGATGCTCCTTATCATGGAAGTATCTTATTTCTCCTTTAATTTTGAAAGATGATTTTGTGGGATATGTCAATCTGGATTGAAAATTGTTTTAGGGTTTGAAATGCTTCACTCCAAGTTCTCCTTGATGTCAAGATTTGTGTTGAGAAGTCTGTTGTAGGTCTGGTGGGTTTTCATTTATAGGTGATTTGTTTCTCTTCTCTAGCAGCTTTTAAGATTTTTTTGTGTTACATTTTGGACTCTTGATTATTTTATGTCCTGGTGCAGTTCTTTTCTGTCATGGCTAGTTGGAGTTGTATATGTCTCACTTAGCTGCATATCAAATTCTCTTTATAAGCTTGAAAATGTTTTTGCTATTACTTCTGTAAACAGGTTTTTAAAAATGCTCTTTGTGTTGTCTTCTGATTTTACATTGATTCTAACTAATCTTAGATTAGCTTATTTTAGGACTGGTGTACAGTTCAGGGGCAAGAGCAATGCACCTGCTTGGCAAGAGCAATGGCCTGAGTTGGATTCCTAGTACAAAAAAAGTAGCTTATTTTACACCATTCAGCAGCTGCTGGGTCAGTTTCTCACGTTCATTGCTATTTATAAGGTGTCTCCCATTAGCTAACCATCAACAACAGCCCTTCCTTTGGGGTCTGATGTTCTCTCCTCACGTTAGTCAGTTCTGCTGCGTATTCTTTCAATAAACATTTTAATCTCATGGATTGCTACTCTAGGCAGTTTCATGAACTCTAGGTTTTTACTATGTTGAGCATTCATGATTTTCATGTGTTTCTTTAGCTCCTTTATTATTTTTAAAAATCAATATCTTCTCTAGATTCTCCAATCCTTTGTTTTATTAGGGTTGTCATCTCTTTAAATGTCATTACAATTATCCTGATTTGTGTTCGCCAAGCATCTCATTGATTTGTTTAGTTACTTCCTCTCCTACCATTCCAGATATCTGAGTCCTGAGGCTTTTGATGTCTTCCCACTGATGGCCCCAGGATTTGATCTGGGGGAGTTGAGAGTTTTTGAGGGCATTTTGCTTCTACGTTTTTTCATTTTTAAAATTTGTTTCCTGTGTTGAGGCTTGTAGATTGCTTATGGTGGGTGGGTTTATTGTCAGTGCCGAGACTGCTTGGGTGATGGACAAACCAGGTAGACCTCTAGGCCTTGTGCTAATGAGGCAGAGGTCGGGCCTGGGGTGGGGCATGACCGTGCTCTGCACAGGACTGTGGTGAAGAGCAAGATGAAGCCTCTGGTGTGCCCGGAGTGGGCAGCACTCTTGGTACTGAATGGATAGAGCAGGGGCTCCCCAGGGAGACGCAGGCTCCCCAAGACTGCTGCTGTGTGTCAGGCAGTCTCCAGTGTATTCAGGGGTGGTATGAGGCAGTGAGTGCTGGCTGGAGACTCAGGAAAGGCTGGGGTGCCAGGCACGAACTCAGACAGGGCCCGTGTTAGTGCTCTGTGGCAGGTGCATGTTCTGGTCGGTGTGGGACAACCCGAGGCACCCAGCAGTCAGTGACTCAGCTGTACCCGTGCCCAAGGCTAATGGCTCAGAGGCGGGCAGCGTCGCCTTATCCTCTCACAGCCTGGCATGGGGAGGGTGGCAGGGAGGATCTCCTGCTCGAGGAGTGTGCCAGGAAAGAGGTGCAGGGCTTCAGCCTCCTCGGTGTTTGGAGAGAGGGTGGGGAGATGAAGGGGCTCGTGCACCCCAAATCCTATGAGAACAGATTCTGTCACCCTTCCCTCAAGCTACTTGAAAAGTTTCTCAACATGGCTCTTCCCAGGGTGGGATGGAGTGCGGTTGGCTGCCGACTAGCCTTGTTGGACTGCCCCCTCCCCTTAACTCTGTGTGCATGTTTGGTTTGATCTACAAGCATCTTCTTTCAATTGTTTTTCTGTGCCAGAGTTTATTCTCTTCCCTGCTTTTAGTTCCCTGTATTTTTGGTTGAGCTACTATGTGTCTCAGATGTGACTCCTCCTCTAGGTCATGTTGGATCCTTTCACCTCCTGTATTTTTTCTTTTTTTTTTTTCACCTCTATAGAGAATGCTTTCCACACTCTGTAGCTGTTGTAAAATTTTTATTTCTTATGTCTGGTTTTCAACATTTTATATATGGTCTATGTTAAGGCACCCAGCCCTGGGCCCCCTTCCCCTGCCCCCTGGGGCGTGGAGCCCCGCCCTGGAGTGACTCATCGCTTGAAGGATATAAACAGGAGTTGAGGAAGGAGGGAGCTTTCCATGTCCTTGGAGGAGCTGCAGTCTGCGCAGTGAGCTTGGAGGTCACCTCCCGGCTTCTCGCGCAGACTCTTTGGCCTCCTTCAGCCTTCTGGTGCAGACTCAGCAGCCTTCTGGGGCCGACCCACCCACTGGCCTCCTGATCTGGACTTGCGCGGACAGTGCGGTGAGCTGCAGACCTTGAACCGAATCTTTCAGTTTCTGCTGTGCAGATGCGCTCTGCACGCTTCCTCATTAGCTCTGCGGCATAAGCCGATCTTGGAATTTCTTATACATTTGTACATCTTGTCATATGTTCCTCTAGCAAAACCCTGACTGATACCATGGCTTCTGGATAGTCCTCTTTTTCCCCCACCATGTTTTTATGTTTTAGTTTGCATAATTTATGTTGCTGTATCTTCAAGTTGCTGACTTTTTCCTCAGCTTTATTCATTAGATCGTTCAATAAATAGAAACATTTTCAGTTTCGTTATTGTGTTTTTTATTTTCATCATTTTTAATTTATTATTTTGAAAATAATTTCCATATCTTTGTTGAAGTTCCCCATCTGCTGAGGCCTACTATCTGTCCTTTCCTCTTGAGAGTTAATTTGTTTTTATGTATTTGGTACAGGGTCTTTCTATGCAGCTCAGACTCGTAGTGATTCTTCTGTTTCGGCTTCCCCAGCGCTGGGATGACAGATGTGCACCGTCACGCCCAGTTTTGGTGGCTAGCACGGCACGGGGCCTGCGTGGTGTGTGATACTGGGGTCGAAGCCAGGTCCTTGCACTTGCCAAGTAGGCACTTAGACCACTCAACTATCTCCCCAGCCTTCCTCTTCAGATTTTTAACACATAAATTAGTTTCAAATATACTTTCTGATAATTTCAACGTTTGTGTCATATGACTTCTGGGTTTACAGTAGTTATTTTCTCCCTTCTTTTAGTGTGCAGCATGTGGTTTTCTTTCGTGGGAACCTAGACGTTCTTTCAAAGGGCCCTTGAAGCTGATGCGGCCTTGCGACGGTCTGGAAGTGGACAGCCTTACTGTGCTTCTTTTAGTGTTTTTAGTTTAAGAATTCAACTTTATTTGCTCATAAATTGAACTATGTTTGATTTTTGTAATTTCTATGGTCACTTGGTACAAAAACCATAGCTGCATCATTAGCGCATAGTCAGCCTTCAGCAAGGCGTTAGAAGTTTCGGGTGAATTCGTGCTCTTTGGCAAGGCATGCATTGTCAGCAAGTGCGGTTTCAAATCCCCTTGCCGGCGCTCAGTTTTTCTTAGAATTTGTTCTAAAACCTCAGCTTTCTGATTCATTAAACAAAAGTTGTGACTTTGCAAATTATCCAGAATTATTTACCTGCAAACAGAGAGGAATATTCTGTTCATATATCAAGCTTGTTTTAAATCTTTGACCTCTCACCCTTAGTTTCCTGACTCTTACATGAACTAGGTAACCTCTATCACAGTGACAGCATAGTGAATCTTTTAGAGTTTTCGATGATACAAGCACCGAGCTGCGGCATGTGTGCCGTCGACTCGCCACATGTGTGCCGTCGACTCGCCATCAACAGAAATACGTTGATTTTCTGATGTAATAAAGGCAAGTACAAATGCCCCAGATTGTTTCTTAGGATTAAATTAAACATTAAAAACATATGTTTGGGCCGGGGAGATGGCTCCGTGTAGTAAGCGCTTCCCTGGCAAGCACAAGGACCTGAGTTCAATCCCCGGTTCCAAAAACAAAACAAAACAAAACAACCCCCCCAACCCAAAAACATATGTTCCCAGGCCATGGAGATAGCTTAGTGGTCTAAGCACCTGCCTAAGCAAGCACAAGGACATGGGTTTGACCCTGGTACCTCATGTCATGCCAGCCCCTACCTGGGCATACTGAGCAGGTCATCAAGACCAAGTGTGGTGGCACATGCCTACAGTCCCAGCGCTCGGGAGGCTACAGCACAAGGATCACTATGAGTCCGAGCCACACAGTGAGACCCTGTACCAAATACAATATATATATTATATATATATAATATATTATATATTAAATATATATATTTCCACAGTACTTTTCACAAAAGAACATAATTTAATTCTCTTGTGCTTTTGCTATCAAATGAAGTGGATCAAAGTTGTTTTACATATGAGATTTCTTTGCAAATATGTGAATGTTAATCTACCAGTACAACATGGCTTTGTCACCATCAAGTGATAGACATTATCCTTGTGTAGGTGGAGATGAATTGTAGAAAACTGAAATCTGTCATTAGTGTTGGAAGTGAGATGGCTACCTCCTGGCCCATCCCCACCACCTCTGTCTTGAATGGGTCCCCATGTGTTAGGTACAGCCCTGGCAAGCTGCATCTTCCTCACCTCTTTCTTATGGATGTGCATGTTAGACCCCAGAAGCACAGGCAGCACTGACCCTTAGCAAGTGCTCTCTGAACTAGATTCAATCTGTTTTGCCCACATCTGGCAATCATTGGGGGGGTCTCACTTCTGCCATCCACCACCTGCTTTCGGCCCTTACTTTTGTCCTTCCTCTAGCAAAGCCAAGGTGCAGAGGACATGCAGGTCTGACTCGGGGTCTTTCAACCCCTCCTTATACAACCCTGCATGGCTTCCATATTGCAGGAAGCCTGGCTCTTGTTAGTCCGGGGGGACACAGGCCGCATTTTTGGCCTGTATTCTTCCCCTTTCATCCACCTGTGTTGAGCGTTTCTTTGTGTTCCCCTCAGTTTCTCCATTGCAAAATGGTGGAGGGACTTCCCCAAAGGGCACCTGTTTCAGACTTTCTCTAAGTTGTCTTCATGCCTCTGTGGAACAGTGCAGCTAACTTCACTGATTTTTAGTCCCTTTGGGTTCATTCATCTCCAGAGTTGCGAATTCTTTCTCGTCTGCTTTCTGTCCTTACTCCTTCTACACCACAAAGTCTAGCCACAGCTCGTATCCTGTTTCATTGCCACACAGTTCTTAAAACCACGACTTCATGCTTTCAGTGTGTCCTAGTGATTCAGAAGCTATGAGAACATGGTAAAGCAGACAGGATGGAGCCTGGGACGGCTCACTCATCTGGCGTTAGGAATTCCCCATCCAGTGTGGAGATGTGCAGTCAGCCACAGCTCTCTGACGTCTCCTGGCTCATCTTAAGCTTTCCTCTTAGTCCTTATCTCCTGAAGATAGTTTTCCTTGAATGATAAGACAAAAGTAAAATATGAAATGGAGGATTATTCATTTTTTCCATCAATATTATGGCATTAGCCCCAGACTTCAGTCTTGATTTTCTTGACCTTCTTTGCTGTGAATGTCATCACCATAAAACTCACTCTTGTGGGATATTTGTACTTACTTAATGCAAGCCTGACTTAGAATTCATCCCCTACCCCTGGCTTAAGGACTATTCTTTTATCTACATAAGAAGAACAACTTTTTTCTTTTTTAATACCAGGAATTGAACCTAGGGCTTTCCACTTGCTGAGTAGGCCTTGCACCGCTGGGCTACAGGCCCAGCCCCAAGAAGAACAAAATTGGAAGCAATATCAATTAATGTAATAATGTTTCTAAGAGAGGAGAGACCTGAGATCAATTTCTAACAAGAAGCTAAAGACTTCAAATTTATTTTGCAATCAGGGAAGGAAGTAGGAGTGCTCAGGTAGGTGGGGAGAGAATGAGAGGCAAGGGATGCTGAGGAGAAAGGTCCTGTGGGGGCAGCTCTTGACCTGACCTTCAGCGCTCCTGGAGGAGGTCATGTCTTTTGGCTTCCACTTGACTCTTTGCCTTTACACTGGGCATCTGTCTAGACTCAGAGCATCCTTTCTCAGCTTGTGTAGGAGGTATACATGTGCGTATGGGAGATCCGGTGCAGCAATTCAAGTATTCTCTATTGAGTGCCAGCTACATACAGGCTCTCGCAAAGTACTGGGGATTGAAGATATGAGTCGTGCCTGCTTCAAGCAGCTTGGAATCCTATGTGGAAAGGTGGATCACTAACCCCTGGAGATTATGCAGTGTCATTGTCCCCAGGGCAGTGGGAGGGCAGGGGGCCACGAGGGCTGCATGCCTAATGGCAAATCCAAGACTGTCTTTACTGACAGTGTTATATTTCCTGTCTAGACACCCCCAAAGCCTCATGTGCTCACAGGCGGCTCTATTAGGAGGTGCTGGGGTCATGGAGTGTGATCCTCCTTAGTGGACTCCGCTGCTGAGTTTAGAGCTGGCTGTGATGTTGGGAGGGGAAGCCTGGTCAGAGGAGGTGGTCTCTGGGGGTGTAGCCTGGAAGTCTGTGTCTCTCCTCCTCTCTTGAGCTCTCTGTGCTTCCTGACTATGATGCTGTGGGTCTCTCCTCTGCCATGCTGCCCTGCCTTGGAGTCAGCCAACTATAGACAGAACCTTCTATGAATTGTGAAGCAAACTAACCCCTCCTCGTTCTAACTGTGGGTGTCAGGCACTGTCTCAGTGACGAGAAAGTGTGTAAGACAAGGATGTTCCAACTGGACCGTATGTGGACGTGGGGATATTCTATGCAGAGAAGGGTAGAGCTCCTCCCTGAAGCCACTCCGACATTTTTTCCCCACCCCCAGCTTGACACGCACATCTCAGTTCTCTGTATTTAATGTCTCTCAGCAGCAGTCTCCTCCCTCCACAACAGGCAAGTGTGGATGGGGATGGGCACAGAGGGGCTTTC
>NDGN011447621.1:0-11359 GCA_002564285.1 Tympanoctomys barrerae
GTCTGCATCTTGTACTATGAATAACCACTACAAAGACAACAATATGCAATGTGTTAATTATTGGAACTGTCCTACTGGCCTGTTTTGAAACTGTCTCATTGCTATTTGTTTCTCAATAAAATTAATAAAAAATAATATTCATATCAACATTAGAATACTTGAGAAATTTATTTAAAAGCAGTATTTAAACTCTCCTATTTATGTCGTGCACAGACTCTTTACCCAGAATAGAGCTGAGAACCCCAGCCTCCTAGCCACTGTTCTGCTTCTACTACACTGGAGCCATGCTTGCTTTTGAAGCTCCAGGGATAGTCATAGCTGCCATTATGAAGATGTTTAAACAATGAAGAAGCTGTCACTGGAGATATGTTACACAAGGTTGTGGGTGGCCTACAAGATAGTCTCCATTGCTAGTTTGAGGTGCTGTCAGTATAACATTCACAAGTGTGTGGTTGTAATTTTAATGTTAGTTGGAAAGTAACATATGAGCTTTCTGTCAGCCAAGTAGGCTGAAGGAAACCAATAAAACTTGGATGCAATGCCCTATGTCCAAAGTCCCACTGTGAAATATTCACCCCCAAAATGAGGGGGTGCACTTAGCTTCCTGAGGTCTCCAGATCATATCTTTCCAACATTCATGCTAGCTGTGTCTAGGTTTCCAGATACACGGCTGGACTTGAAAGAAAGCATGTAGCCCTCCAGGGCCATGATGGGACCAGTGCTCCCGAATTTATCAGCCGAATCTGTGTGTAGATGCTTTTCTTGTGCAAGACAGATGACTCCTGTTAGATTTTGAAAATGTTTTAAATCTCTCCATTCTGTTTGTGTGATTCTAGTCTTTCCCACAACCATTCTACAGCCAGGTAGTCTCTCCGTCCATCAGAACCCACTAACCACACCTGGCACCGTTGTGCCCCAGAACTGAAGTCCTCTGAGTCACACCAGTATGTTCCCACCCTTTTCACACTGGCTCTGTTTAGATGTAGCTCCATGATCTGGCCATGTCTGGTTTTGGGAAGATCACAGAGAATGTGTCACTTACTGCAAACTAAGTAGAAAGTTCTCTGGCCACAAAGATAATTCAAGAAATCAACATCACTTGCATATGTAGAGAAAGTCAAAACACACGAAGGGCACTGTGGATCCATGCCTATTGCTTGGCAAACAGAAGAATCCACAGGTATCCCAAACTTGGTCTCTTTACTCCCGCCCCTTCCCTAATTAGTTTGAAATGCCCTGTTCCACAGTCTTGCTTTCTGCATCCCTAGCCTAAGACAGAGAAAAAACACATTTGAGATTTGCTATCTGGAGAATTTTGTACACAACTTCCTTTGAAATGAGAATAATATATATAAATTGTGAGCTGGCTGGCATGACATTCATGAACATTTTTGTTTGGTCTCTTAGTTAAAACATTTATTTACATATCCTTATTTTCAAATAGTTTTATTTTAATAATTTCATTGCATTTATACATTTCACTGATGCTAAATAAGTACTTTTAAGATGCGGAGTATCGATGAGAGGATGAAAAAGTAAGTACTAGTTCAAGTTCTATCTACTATCCTTTTTTTTTTTTTAACTCTCTGGTCTCTGAGTATTCTTTCTTTTCACTACTCAGGGTTCACATCACCAGACATGCTAAGAAGGAAATGACGTCAGCGGACAGCGCATGGTGTCATTAGCAAGGCTGCGATGCTAGCCGATGAATGGTCACAAAATATGCCCTGGTCTTCCTGCCTGTTCTCCAGCGATGTGGCCCCCAAATGTAGTGGATAAAGTGAGTCCCATTCTCATGGGTCATTCCTGTTATTGTAACTCTCCATCTGGACCTCTCTCATTCTCTCTGGGCCTTTCCATTGACCTCCAATTACTCCGTGAAATGTCTCCTCGACCCTGGATTAACCGGTCCAAAAAGCATTAATTACAGTGTTAATATGTTAAGTGTAGGAGCATTGGGATTAAACACACCTGGAATACAGCCCGTGGCGCCAACACTCAGCTGTGGGAATAAAGGCAATTTGTGTTAACAGTTGGGCCTTTATCTACCCCATGTTTATAGTGGTGCCGATGAGAGGCTTTCTCCTACAGTGGTTGTGAAACTAAGTGAGAGAACACACCTGGTGTGCCTGGTACACAGCATTGGTGTCACGTTAACGATAATGAGCAATACTTATTGAGCATTTCAAATATAAGCATTAAATGCTTCTTCCTTTGTGAGCTTAATTAATCCTCACTATTACTCCACAACAAACTGTGAGGTTGGCACTTGTATAAATTGCTCAAAGCAGCACCTAGCCAAAAGTAATCTTAGCTCTTATTAGCATCACTCTAACGGTCTTCCTTGGTAGGGGGAGGGGATTGAAGTAGAGGGAGGTGAGGTGTTACCACTTTTTATTTCATGTAGGATCACTGCATATAAGAATGTTTTATTAGAATAAAATTGCATGGCTTGAATTATTTTAATCATTGTACATTATAAAAAGGAAGACAGGTTAAAGATCTTGCCAAGTGCTGCTCAGCTAGAAAGTGGTAGAGAGGAGATTTGAATCTGGGGTTTTCTGGACTTCAATCTCTCTCTTGTAACACACCAGGTAAGTAAACCCTGCAGCTCTGCCCTCAGTGAGCTTTGTTCTGGGAAGCATAAGCACAGAGTGTCTCTGGGTTCTGCTCCCTTATCGTCCTTCCCATGAGCACTAGGGTATGGGCCTGTAGCACAGACTCAAAAGCCTTTGGCCACTGTAAGTACCCAGATATAGAAACTGATTGCGATTTAAGTATTCCTCTCAGGAGATTCCAGAGAGACTCTCTTCGGTTTCTTTATAGTTATTGTGTGGTTAGTTTGCCCAGTGACAACAGCTAATAATAGTTAATACTTTAATATTACTAAATGCTAATCATAAGCAACAAAGTATTTCTTTTCACCTGGTGACAGCTATTGCAGCAGCTGCCCTGAGATGGCTGTGCCCTTCATAGTGACCAGAAGGCAGTCACCAGCATCTGACAGTTGGCTTCATCAAAATACTTCTGTGATGAAGGCAACTATGAGAGACGCAGAATGCCACCACCTTTTAGAATAACTCTATGTCTTCATGCACTCTATCCTGGCCAGCAATGTGAGTGTTACTAGGATTTGAAAACGTTGTTCGATGATAAAATTAATCCATGACTAACAATGACAGCATAAATCTATAAAATACATCAAAAGACCCCAATTTTACTGGAGAGATCAAGAAATCTTTAGGAATACAAATGTGATCCTATAAATTCTATACATGAAGCATAAATAGCTACAGAGACATGTAAGAGAGAGGGTATTTTAAAAAATAATAATATTGGTTGCAAAAGGAAGTGTAGGCCAGAGTTTCAGTGTATTGGCTGAATATTCTTTCTAATCCCTTGGAGACTTTAAAAAAGACCCCAGTTTAGAACCAACCCCAAGAAACTGACTCAGTATACCTGAATATTAATGTCTCACAGTGGATCTTGTTTCTAATAAGCTACCTGGGATTTACTGTGAAACAAGGTTGGGAATCACCAGTTTAAGAAGTGGGATTTCATTAGGATTTTGACAAGAGGAAGAGGAAAAGGGAAAAGTTACTGGAGGGAAAGGAGAGCTCAGGCTTTGGGAAGAGTAGAGTACAGAGGAGCAGCTTGATTATCTTCATGAAGTAGGACAGGAACCAGAGGAACCAAGAAGATAACAGTTCATATGCAAGACTAAAATCATGGATACTGAGAGACTTAGGTGCAGTTCTGAACAGTATTTGTTTTCTGTGATCGTTAGTCTGAGGTGAGATCAAAATATGGCACCACCCAAAGGAAAGGGAGGTCTGGAGGAACACGATGTGTGTGCTTATCTACCTTATCACCGGCTGTGGTGAACTACAACATCGGGCTCGGCCCAAAGTCGGATGACCACAGAAGGGAAATGGCTTGAAGTGACTCAGGGCAATGAAACAGCCAAGACAGAGTAACTAAAGACACCCATGAAAGAGGACTTCCAGAGCTGCTTCAGGGAGTGGCAAGAACAAGGGGGTAGGTTTGTCCAAAGCTAAGGATGGGGATATGTTTAGGAGGTATCTGGCAATTTGTCTTTCAGTGTAATAATCTTTAAAATTTAAACATTCATTTTTCATATATGTACTTGCAATTTGCATGTTTTAATCTGAGAAGGATAAATCTGAGGCATTTCTAGGTCAATGGATGCAGCTTGAGAACTTGAGACCATACTTTTAAGTGAACTAAATTGGACTCACACATGTAAACATCACATTGTCTCCCTGGTGTGAGGAACTGGAAGAGTAAGGACCAAGGTGTACAACAGATATTGTGAAGTGAAATGAAACTGTTCAAAGTGAAAAAAGAAACAGGGTGGTGGAAGGGGGAAAACGAAAGATAAAAAGGAACAATATAGAAACAAAACTGTAAATAGGAAGGGAAGAAAGGTTGAAGTGAGGAGAGTTGAATGGGGAACAATATATCCATGTACAGGTACAAATTCCCAATGATGAATATGATCATTATGGATATCTAAAATACACCAGTAAACTTAATTATAAAAGAATTAACCACCATATTTATCAATCACACCTTGTACTTTAAAAGAAAAAGACAAATTATGAACAATTTTCTTATAAAATAATAAACCTTGGAAAAGTCCTGTTCTTTATGGATTCAATAATTTTCAACATGTACTGTAACAGGGCCAGGGAGATAGCTCAGTGGCATAAGTGCCTTCCCGGCAAGTGGAGGACTCTGAGTTTGATCCCTGGTACAAAAAACAAAACAAAACAAACCACCTTGTACTGGGAACAACATGCACTGAATTCCACAGACCAGATCCTATTATCCTCATCTGATAAAACACGGCCCAGAGTGACAGAAGGCTTTCTTCTAAAAGCCAGCTGAATATTTATATTCTAACTCCATTGTCTGGGGGGAATCACAGAGCTATGTGCATGTCACAAAATCATTTTTTAAAGGATTGCTTTAGATACTGCCACTCCTTTTAAATGTAAGCACTGGTGACTGATGTCATCTAGGGCTTATCTTGATGTGCTAATTTTCGGTTGCCACTAAGCCATGTTATCATGATTCAGAATATTCCAGGTCATTAATCTCTTGAGAACAAGTACTCTAACTTGTTCACAATTATATTCCCTACAGTCCTTGTATGATGTTGCTATGACACTTGTTCTCAATAATATAGTGGGTTGACTTTGTAATATGTAACACCTATGGCAAACCAAATAGAAAATAAATCTGATCTACACAGTGTTGGATGTGTATTCCTTCCACAGTCTCACACTGTGGAGAGGTCATACAGCATCTACTGCTCAGCTGTATTACTCTGAGGGCTGGATGTGCAGAGCTAAGCAGCAGATTAGGCTTTTGCCCTTGAGGAGCTCATAGGCTTATGGCAAGAGAAAATTACATGATGTTCATGCACTAAATACTGAAAACTTAAACTATACATAAACAGAGTATTTTAATGAAGTAGCAAGGGAATATAAAATAGTCAGAGAAGGCCTGCTTGAAGAAGCAATATTTGATATGTGACCTATGTAACGAGATGTCCAAGCCACAAGATAGATGCTGAAGGCTTCAGAGAAAGCAGCAAAGGCAAAGACCCTGAACTGGGAACCAAAGAGGATCTCCTCGTCATGGTCAAGGAATGAAAAGAACAAAAGCTAATATCCAGGAGATAAATCCAATAGCAGGCAGAGACAGTTTGGCTAAAGCTTGAAGTCAGAGCCATGTGAAATGAGAAAATGCATCTGCATTCAATAGGATGGTACAGAAGTCACAACATGAAAGCAGCTTGATCCAATTCACATACCACTTGTTCAGGAAATACACTGACCCAGAACAATGCTCTCAACTACCAAGGAAACACTACATGGTGGTCAGATTTCTGGACATAGGGAGCTTTTTAACATAGGCTTTATTAAAAGTGTGGAAATGCAAGGAATTCTGATGAACGATTACCCAAATTAAAAATGACTCTACTAAAAACTACTCTCTTTCCTTGCTAATGTCCAGTGTGCTAAGCAGGGATTAATTCACAGATGAAGCAGGCACTTCCTCAGTGCAGGAAGTACACACACACACACACACACACACACACACACACCAGCAATGCCATTCAACCTGGAGAGAAACCAGCATGGGGACAGGTGCTATGTGGAGTAACTGCAATGTCTGTCTTCCTAATTGTGGTGTTTCCCAATGGAAGGGCACTGCAGATAATTATGTCAGAATGGCAGGTCCACGTGGGGGTTCTCTTTGGCACCTGTGAGGTGATGTTTCCCTTGTGCTAAGCTTGAGACGTAAGCTACTCTCCAATCAGGGGTAGCTCTGGGCAAGGTGTCACCCTGTCTGAGCTTCTTACGAGGCAACAAGATGTGATTGCATTTCCTTGTTTCTTGAGCACCAAATACCAAAGGGTCTCACTGAAGCATAAAGGAAAATATACATTTTGGCCCAGAGTATCCTAAGGCAACAAAAAAACTATGTGATAGTACAGTGAGTGGAGCTACTGAACTACATCAGACTAGGAGGGCTAGAGTTGGTGGAGCAAAGCAATGAATCTAATGAAGACTTAAAAAAATATGTATCATAGTGACCCACAACCTAAACTCAGAAAAATAAACAAATCCCATGCCCTAGCAGGCAGAGAGGAGGGGACATGTGAAGTCCCCAAGATGAAACAACGTGGTCATAAATGTTTCTTTTCATCTTGGTGATTTCTATGGAGCTTTATGCACTTAAATAAAACCTAGGGCTGTCTGCTCTTGATGCCAAATATAATTGGTAAAACTTAAAAATTTATTTTAGCCCCCAGAGTGAGTGTCATATATTATATCCTACCTCTGCAGTCATTTGATGTATTCTATTCATGGAACATCTTTCAATTTGGGCAGTGCACGCACAGATGCACCTGGCAGGATATAAAGTAGATGAAGGCCTCTCATAAAGGCGCACATCACCACACAGTTTTGAATCAATGAAAAGAAATATGGATAGAGCAGGGAAAGTAAGCTGAATATGTATAGGTGTTGCTGCTAATAGTTAACAATTTGTGGACATTTTATAGAAATTAATTCAATAATTATCACAATGCTGAGATTTATTCTTTTTTATGTACTTAGTACAGGGTCTACAGGGTCTCACTACCAAGATCAGACTTGTAGTGATCCTCCTGTTTTTAGCCTCCCAAGCACTGGGATTACAGGTGCACACCACCATGTCCAGTCTCAATCACCCTCTCAGCGGGGCAGGGCCAGGGCAGCATGCAAGGGATTGAACTCCCATCCCTGCATCTGCCTCAGTAGGTGCTTTAATCCACTGAGCTATCTGGCCGGCCCGATGAAATTAATTCTACATAAACATTTTTTTTGTGTTTACAAATTAGATAGATGAAGTACAATTTAGGTGCGAATTTGCCCAAGATAAGCTACTTAGAAGATGTGGCAGAGCTTCAATTTGACTCTGGAAGTCTGGTCTGAGGGTCTGTGCTTCTGGCTCTGACACCACTTCCTGCTCCACAGTAGTGTCAAGACCACAAGGGACAAATCATGCCCTGGGTCCGCTGCTCCTTAGTGCATCTCTGCTCTAGAAAAGCATGGATGGAAATGAAAAAGCCTCAACCAGCTCTCAGGAGCATCCTTTACACTAATAAGATGCACAAAATTCACAGGAAAAGAATTTTCAAAATCAAATCCCAAAATGTGATTCAGCACATGGACTTTCTGCATTCCAGGTCGGAGTACTTGCCCTCTGGGTCTGTCCCCCATTCAGAATTCAAATAAGCCCATACAACATGAAAGAATTGGATTGGCCAAGGTTTCCATGGAAACAGTCATGTTTTTCACCAGTTCTTTGTATTCCATGCAAGTTCCAAGGTCTTAAAATATAAAGAACCCCATGTGATGTCTACTGCATGTTCAGCTTTTAGTAGAACCACAGTAGAACAGCAATGAGAGGTGACTCTGCAGGAGATAAGGGCTACAAGCAACAGGAGAAGGTTAATGCAACCACATACATTGTATAACTAATTCACAACTTATGGTTTTTAAATATACAGCACCTCTTTTAATTCTTATAATATGTGTATTATTGTCTTCAGTTTTATATAGACCCAGATGAAAGATCATAAGATACAGTGACTTTCAAAGTACAAGAGCTTAGATTTAAATAGAACGTTGCAATTCTAACTCTAGTGCTATTTCCTCTTTCCACAGCTGCCTCTTAAACTGTCAGAGATTTCAGGGAGTCGTTACAGTTTTCCACGGGAAGAACTAGACACCCTTGCCATATAGGTATTGTTCTTCTGACTTTGCCCATTTCTATATAAAAGTTCTAATGCTCCCCACAACATAATCCCTGACTTAATTTTTAAATTCTAGAGGAGAAAAACTTGGAGAAAATTTGAATATTGCTGAGTTTAACCAATGAGTGGTCTTTTCAACACTGAGAGCTGGAGAGGTACCAAAACAAGCCTGTCTGTCCTGTGAAGGCCCAGGGGGATGGAGGGCATGGCTGAAAGCTGCTTACCAATACAGGACTCCCCGAACTGTGAATAGGTCCCATCGTCATGGAAACCGCTTCTGCACTCACAGTGGTACCACCCTGGCAGGTTAACGCAGCGGGAATGGGTGTGGCACTCAATGATGCCCTCTGCACATTCATCAATATCTGCCTCAGAGAAAAACACAAGCCCACCAGGACATTAATGTCTTTGACACTAACCTTTCTGAACACACCTAAAATGTAGATGTGTCTACGTATCAACTGGAATGACTACTCACCTACCAAGAAACCCATAACAATTGAAAGTCACTCCCAAAATCCAAACAATTTGAAAGCTTCATTCACTATGTTTTCTCACATACTGAGCAATGAAGGAGCCAGGTAATAGTTATGAAGACACGTCTAGCTGCAAATGCCAGGTTGCCACCACCATAAGCAAATACCAAATGGAAGACACTCAGTAATATTTTAGAATTGGAGGTATGTGACTTTTCTTCAATTTGGTATTTCAAAATTGGTCATTTTGGATATTACTCTGTGTTTTTCAAAGACACCTATCAACAAGTAGTTCAGGAAACTAGGTTAATTAGTGTTTTACTGATTTTTCTAAGTTTCAGTCTTAAATTGCATTCAAAGGAAAATGATAATATCTAATGTTTTTTTTATCTTTTTTTTTTTTTGGTACAGGGTCTCACTATGCAACTTGGACTCATAGTGATCTTCCTGTTTTCAGCCTCCTTAGCACTGGGATTATAGGTATATGCCACCACACCTGATCTTGGTGGCTGGCTCAGTGCATACCCTCCCACCCTGTGGGGTGGGGCATGTGGTACTGGGTATTGAACCCAGGTCCTTGTGCTTGCCAGGCAGGTGCTTAGACCACTGAGCTATCTCCTCAGTCCAATATCTGATGTTTTGCAAATTTAGTTGAACGAGGAGTCTTTTTTCTTAGAATATCTTCAACAATTCACAAAGCTAGTATTCTAGGGAACATGGTTTGGAAAATACTGTTGTAATTCATTTATAACAGATAATTGAAGAATGCTAATCCATTAAAATTTCTCATTTTTAATAATCCCCTGTAGTTCAATTTTTTTTCTTTTTTGTAGTTTTTAGGGAAATGTCTACAGGGTATTCAGAGTCTCACTACTAGATCGGACTCGTAGTGATCCGTCTGTTTGCAGCCTCCCAAGAGCTGGGATTATAGGTGTGTACCACCATGTCCAATATCAGTCGCTATCTCAGCTCACCCCAGATGTGCAGCCAGCATGGCAGGCCCAGGGACTGAACACCTGGCCCTGTGCCTGCTTGCAGGTGCTTAATCTGCTGAACTATTTGGCCAGCCCTCAGATTTCTATTATCTAGTTCTATTTTTAACTTTTATTCATACCTGTTTGTTCTTACATTCATCATGAAGAATTGGTAGATGTCTGGTTCTTCAGAACCAGCAAATACCTGGACAGCACACACATTTTTCTTGCCCAAACACTTGCTTTTGAGTTAACCTTGGTTGATTCCATTGTAGAAAGAAAATCCTCTGATTATTACACCAGAAATTTCTATAGAATTCCTCATGCAATTAGACTATAGCTAGTGCTAGCTGGAAATCTTCCATTATTTTGCATTGAAATACCTGAACTATTACCTACATGAGTTGAAAATTAATTTATATTGTAATACAACATACAATCAGGTACTCAGTTTCTCTTTTAACAGGCTCCTCTTACAGGCATCACTTCAGGAACAATCACCTAGAAGTGTCTGTTCTAATTCTGTTTGACTGACTGTTCTAATTCCTAAGTGAAGTAATAAATCAGTATATGCATTTTATTGAAACCTGACACTCTCTCCTTGTGACACTCTAGTACCATGATGAGAGGGAAAAGGTGAACCTGCTTAGACTGTACACCTCCAGCTTTTCCTCTGACTATCAACCACCATCTTCCTCTGTGTGGTGTTCAGTCCACACAGGACTTGTATTCAGAACAGCCCTTGGGCCTGTAAATTCCATCAGTTTTCAGGGCCCAGTGCTTCCACGGCACCTTCATATACTGCAGGCAGATTGTGTGCGCACTTAATAGAAATCCCTAAAAAATAAGCATGCTATCATTACCTATACTGTCATTTCTCAAACTTTACAGGCATATACTATGTGAGGTGTACCTAGGATCATGAAAAATACCATAGCCTTCAGCAAGATGTCACTGGGGGATGTGGCACACAGAGAGAAGACTTTACCCTGGGGTTCAGAGTCAGCTCTGTGTTTTTCACATGCAAAGCAATGAAATGTACAACCAGAAGACTGATTTTCACATTGTCTGAAAATTGAAAAGAGAAGGGTAACTTTCTTGATATGAAGTTGAAAGGTAACTCCTGGTAACAGAGCAGCAGCAAAGCTCTACCTGTGACACCACCAAGCTGCCAGAGCACTGATCCCCACAGACACCCCACCTTCATGTTGCCTTTGATACTGCAGATAACCATTAAGTCATGGTTAGTATTTCAGGAACCAGGACAGAGACAATCTAAAGCATCTCAAATATCAAACCAATCACACCACCTGGCTTGACCAGGACAAGGCTAGTTTGTACCTATTTCCCTTTCACTCTCCAAACCAACTTAGTTTGGAGGATAAATGCCTTGTTCATCTTGAAATAATTCCTCTGTCCTAAATTCAATGAGAAATTTCTAAGATAGACAGGCATGATGCACAAACGGTTCCCCAATTCAGATAGATTTCTTTTTATTTTGAACATCAAATTATTGCAGGCAGCAGAGTTAGATAGAAATATTATAGGCAGTCAGACAGGGCCAGGCCCTTGAA
>NDGN011447640.1:0-17219 GCA_002564285.1 Tympanoctomys barrerae
TTCTGTGATTTTTGTTGCATCTTATTCTTTATTTCTGTTTCAATCTTGGATTTTTCAACTGTCGGGGTATCACGTACTCTTCCTAGTAGCCTTTTCCAATAATGCCTTTACCTCTTCTAGATCATTCTGTAACTCCTCCAGAGCCGAAGCCATGGTCTGGCAGGGTTGGATTTAAAGCCCGAGCTGCAGGCGGGCACGCAATGACAGGAACCGCCGTAGTCCCCGTGGGTGTGGACCTCAGGAGCGCTAGGCGCGGGCCAGCCGCTGGGCGAGTGCCCGAACTGCGGCCCGCCCACCGCACGTGGTGAATCTGCCCTGTATTTAATTTTATTTTGGACAGTGTCTCATATGTTGTCCAGCTGGCCTCACATTTTGGGGCAGAAGTTATCCTTCTACTCAGGCTTGCTCTTAGCTGGGATCACGGGAAGGAACCATTGTACCTGATTTTTTTCTTTTGAGGCAGGGTCCCACAATGTAGTTCAGGCTGGTCTTGAACTTGGCTTACGTAGCTCAGGCTGGCTTTGAACTCATGGCAATCCTCCTGGTCAGTCTCTTGGATGCTGGGATTATAGGCATGCATCATCATGTCTGGCATGATTTTTTTTTTTTTTGAGACTTTTCTATTAGCTGTTGGTTAGCTACTTAACAATCATTGCATCTTTTATAAAACACATTTTCTCTCTTTGTGTTACACATGGACAATTTAAAAAAAAATGTATTTAGTACAGAGTCTACAGGGTATCACTACATAGACTGTACTCGTAGTAATTCTTCTGTTTTCAGCCGGCCAAATTCTGGGATTACAGGTGCGCACCACCATGCCCAGTCTCAGTAGCTGTCTCAGTGTGCCCTGGGGGCAGGGCCAGCATGGCACTCCAGGGATCAAACCCCAGCCACCGTGTTCTGCCTAAGCAGGTGCTTTAGTCTGCTGAGCTACCTGGCTGGCCCTTTATATGGACAATTTCTTCAGTGCATTTTCTAATTAATTGTGTTTCTCTTTTATCATGACTTCATAGAGTTTATGTAACACACAAGTTTATGTATTTTAATGCCTATATTTTATTTATTTGTTTTTAATCATTTATTTATTTATTTGATACAGGGTCTCACTATGCAACTCAGACTCGTAGTGATTCCTCCTGTCTCAGCTGACGTCACAGGTGTGTACCACCACACCCAGTTTCCGTGGCTGGCACGGCACGTCTGGGATTTCGGGGATGGCACAGCCTTCAGTACTGGGGATTGAACTTTGGTCCTTGAACTTACCAGGAAGGTGCTTAGACTGCAGAGCTACCTCCCCAGCCTCTTAATGCCTATATTTTAGGGATTCTTTTTTTTTTCTTTTGGCTGGCTCAGGCTGCCTTAAGGGCAGGTCTGGTGTGGCATGTAGTGCTGGGGATCGAACAATGCCTATATTTTAAATTTTATGGTTTTTATAAATTTCATGGTTTTTATTTTTGTTTTATTTCATCTATTTGTTTCATAATTTATATTTTTATAAATAATTTTCAGTCATTTCTTTATACCTTTGAGGATCCTAAACACTTTATACAACTTATTGCTATGTGGTGTGATGTATGATTTTAAAAACTTCTCTCACATTAGGATGTAGTCCATGAGGACCTCACTTTATTTTGTTACTATGTCTTAGCATCTAGAAACAGTGCCTAGGACATTGAAGTTATTTCAGGTTAGTATCAGATTGTCCTGCTGTGTTTACCTCCTCTGAAGTGAATTCAGTTCCTACTTCAGCTTTTATAGTTTCAGTTTTGACAGCTTTCTGGATCTTTCTCTCTAGGGAGCTAGTTATAGTTTTCATCTCGTTGTTGTCTTCCCCTCCAGGTCTAGTGGTTTTGCAGTTGTTTCTTTCAGTTCCCCTGGACACCAGTTCAGATCCGGGTTTCCTGCTGCCAGCCCAGGCATCCATGATGACATGATTAGGGAGTATCGCTGACCTTGTTGATGGGCCAGGGGACCTTTGGTCTAGGTTTCTTCTCACTTGGGGCAAGATTTGGATATGCCTCAGCTCTAGCACTTTCTGTCTCCAGGCTATGGTTTGGAATCCTTCCTCAGGGGGCTGACTTAGAAGATGAGCTCCTGCTCAAAGTGCAGCAAACTTACAATGGGTTTCTGCCTTTCTCTGACCCTTAAAAATGTTGACTTTTAATGGAAGGATGCAATTGTTAAGTAATAATAATAATAATAATAATAATAATAATAATAATTTAATATATTTGGTACAGGGTCTCACTATGCAGCTTGGACTCTTACAGATCCTCCTGTTTTTAGCCTCCCCAGTACTAGGGTTACAGACATGCACCACCACACCCAGTATTGGTGGGTGGCTCAGCGAGCTCAAAGGCAGGGCTGGTGCAGCCTGTGGTACCAGGGATTGAACCTGGGTCCCTGCGGTTGCCTAGGCAGGCACTTAGTCAGATGAGCTATCTCACTGGCCCTGTTAAATTATTTTATCTATTATAGTTCTATGTTTGGAGCTGAGGATTTCTTTTATTTTCTTTTTTAAAAAAATGTATTTAGTACACGGTCTATGGGGTCTCACGACACAGATCGGACTCATAGTGATGCTCCTGTTTTCAGCCTCCCAAGAGCTGGGATTACAGGCATGCCACCATGTACAGTCTCAATGCTCCCCAGGGGCAGGGAATCGAACCCTGGTCCCTGTGCTCTGCCTAAGCAGGTGCTTTAGTCCACTGAGCTATCTGGCCCTCCTGAAGCTGAGGATTTCTTAAGGCTGAACTTATAGTACTATTGTACCTGAAAGTCCTGTAACTCTTAGACTTAGAGTTTTAACACCAGGTCCTGGGGGGCTACTCTTGAACGTATGCACTTATACTTTGAGGGACCATAGCAAAGCTTATTTTGCATACCTTTCTATACATACGAGAAACTGTGGTCCAGGGTCTTGCTTTGCACCATACATTTTGTTAGTAGCAAAACCAGGATGGCAGACCTGAGCCCACATCCGGGGTCTGTGAACAGCAGCAGTACTATTTCCTGCTTTGCTGCTCTGAGCTTCACACTGCAAGGACTAGCTCAGGGTCTGGCTTTCCTTTGTGGGCTCTCTGTCCTCAGGCATGTGGCACGTAAGGGCGAGGGGGAAAGAAAGGACTTTAATAATTACCTAGTGCTTACCTTGTAGGGCTCTGCATGGGATGGAAGGGGTCTTAGCTAACTGCAGGGAACTCACATTTTATATGCACCACTGCCCTCCAGTGGCCAACTGGGCAACAACTGTACAGATGAAGCCCACACCAGTTTGCAGTGAACATTAAGGTTCTCTGAGTAAAAGCGCCCTACCCTGTGGAAACACACACTTGTGTCTTGTTTACTTGGCATTTCAATGCCATAGATATGAGTTATATATCTATTTATATCCATTCAGAGGTACGCAGTCTCTAATGCTGACCATGTAAGTAGCACTGTTACATAGAAATGTGAGCCACACGGTAATTTAATATTCTCTAATAGCCACATGAGCAAGTAAAAAAAATGAATTTATTTATTTATTTTTTACATATTTAGTACAGGGTCCACAGTGTCTCACTACACAGATTGGACTCATAGTGATACTCCTGTATTCAGCCTCCCAAGCATTGGGATTACAGGTGAGTGCCACCAGTCTCAGTCTCAATCACCATCTCAGTGTGCTCCAGGGGCAAGGACAGCATGGCATGCTGAGGATTGAACCCCGGCCATTGTGCTCAGCCTAAGTAGGCACTTTAGCTTGCTGAGCTATCTGGCCAGCCCAAAATGTTGAATTTATTCTAAAGATATATTTTATTTAACTTAATATATCAGAAATAGTACTCCAATATGTAAGCAATATGAAATGCATTATTGCCTTGGTATAAAGTTTTTGAGCTCTTGTGTGGATTTTTCACTCGTGGGACACTTCTGCTTGGCCTACCCACCTTGCAAGTTCTCACCAGCTACATGTGTGTGGGTGTCTTGAGGTTAGGGCATTGGATAGAAAAAGGAGAGCTAGCACCTAGTCTCTATCTTCTTGTTATTATTACATGGGTATTTGTCGACCTGTCAGGGAAAATGGCACCAATCTGCAACAAGAGGAGAGAAATATAAGCAACATTTTAAATATATAAAGTCACCAGGCCGGTGAGATAGCTCAGCAGTCTAAAGTGCCTGCTTAGGCAAGCTTAGGCAAGTAAGTGCAAGGACCATGGTTTGACCCCAGCACCATGTGCTATGCCAGCCCCGCCCTCAGGGTGGGCTGAGCCAGCCATAAAAAAAAAAAAATTAAAAGATACATAAAGTCAGTATAAATTTATCCACTATTTGGAGGGGATGCTTTTGGAGATTGTCTTTCTGACTTTATTGGTGTCAAGATATTCATTCTTCTGTGAAATAATGGTGCTAGCAGATGACAGCTCATTAGTTGGTTACTAATTAATTTGGAAGTAACATGCACGCAGTCCTCTGCAAGGCCCCCCACTTTCTTTGGACATCTCACTGGTGCATCCTGGGAGTCACCATGCTAGGTAATTGCTCCCTCTTTCTGCTTCCGCTCACTGTTCACACGTGGGGCCCACACCCGTGTGGCAGGGCTACTGGGCAATTCTTAACATGTCAACCACACATCCTTCTCTTTGCCTTATAAAAACGTAAGGAAGTGCAAGCAGGCGAGCACAATATAAATAGAGTAACTTAAACTTACTCTAAAATGACCACCGAGAGTAAATCATTTGCAAAATCCAACAAGTATGAACAAGCCACAACTGAAAAGACTATGTGGACTCTGTTGCTACACATGTTGGAGGAGGGCCCTGCAGTTACGCCTGCCTCCCTTATGTTCAGAATGGCAGAAGCTAATACAGTACAAAAGGAGAAAGCCACCTTATGTGGGAAAGGCCTTGAGTGAGCTCCCGGCTCCTCACAGGCCTCTTGCTGCAATGGCGTGGGAGTTTGTCCCAGCGCGTGCTGCCGTGTGAAGGAGAGGAGCGGCCATTGGAGGAGCCACAGTTTACTCTCTGTACTCTAAGCAGCACGTACTTGCAGCAGCTCCAGATCGCAGTCTGATCTTAGGGTCTGCTTGTCTCTATGTCCCCCTTGGCTCATCTGTCTTTTCTGTGTGTTTTAGCAGGTCCTGGTCCTATTCCAGGTGGGGCTGAGTTCAAGGCGTCCTTAAGATATGCCTCCTGGCCACCCTGTTTATAGCACAGCCCTTTAGCACCAGCCTGCAGCAGTCACTAGGATACTAATTAGCCATTGTTTCCTTTTCAAGTATGGAGTAACATTATGCTGGAGTCATAATATGGAAAGGGTGCCAGCAGATGAAAATTTTGTACATCGAATAATTTTGATTGCTCTGGGAACTGAAAATTTACAGAATAGTATGGTGAATGAATACTTTTGTAGTAATCAGCCATCTATCTGTTTTAAAAATTCAGGTTTTAATATGATATCTTGCCCAAGGGGGCTAAATTCAAACATATTAAAAATAAAAAGAGACGCAAACAAAAGAGCCCATCTTCCAGCTTTCTTCCGTCTCCATTAAGTAGTGGTATGTAATCATAATTATCCAGCTCTCAAACAATTACACTAAGTATTAATAAGGGACTTGAGTCACAGGACTGTACCCAAGGGAAGTTTCTGCCTGAAAGTCAGGGTTAATGGCCCAGAAATTGTTTTAATGGATTTTCAATGAAGTGTGAAGATGACAGGCCAAAGAGGGTGAGACACAGTTAGTGACCTGTCATTAGCAACTTGACCTTGTTTCTGTTATTTTTTCACAACTATGTTAAAATGGATTCTTTAAGTGTTTACTGATTAATTAATTAATTATTATTATTAATATTTTGTGCAGGGTCTCATGATACAGCTTAAACTTACAGTGATCCTCCTGTTTTCAGCCTCACCAGCACTGAGATTACAGGTGCGCGCCACCATGCCTGGACTTGGTCACTGGCTCAGCGTGCCAAGGAGCGGGGCCGGTGTGGCAAGTGGTGCCAGGGATCGAACCCTGGCCCTTTCACTTGCCTAAGCAGATGCTTAGTCCACTGAGCTATCTTGTAGACCCTTAATTTATGTTTAACACAATTAATGAAACCTGTATTGACTCAGAGTGAAAGTGCCCCATCTCAACTACTGTTTTGGGAGGGGAGGTGTTAACATAGTTTCTCCAACAAAGATGTCCCAGTGGTGAGCTGGAAGTGCAGGAATTCCAGGGACCTGGTTCTGCTTTCCAGGTTTTCTGGTCCTGTGCATCTCCCTTGTTCCTCAGTACTCAGACCCAGAAGATTAGTCTCTGTTGGTTCCTTGTCTTCTAGAATGAGCCAGTCCCTACCGTGGGAGACAGGTATCACTAGTAGGGACAAGCTTGGTCTCCAGAAACTCATTACTTGATTTGAAGGCTGCCTTCACTGGCCATGAGTCTTCAGGCAAAACACCTGGCTTTTTTGTTTCTTGGAACCTGCATCTGTAGATTGGTGCCTAGTGCCTACGGCTGGGTAGTGTGTGTGGGTGGCACGCCTTTCTGGACTCTGTCTCTTGCTCTTATTTATTTATTTATTTATTTATTTATTTATTTATTTTGCAGAACTAGGGATTGAACTCAGGCCCTTGCACTTGCCAGGCAAGCACTTATTCTACGGAGCCATCTCCCTGGCCCCTTGCTCTCATTTAGAATCTATGACTTTACACTCAGGAAGTCTTCTTTCTAGGGACTCAAATTTTGCCCTGACCTTTCATCTCACTAGATAAGTCCCTTTTCCCAGAAAGGCTAGATAAGCTTGTTATTCTTATATTTAAAATTTGTTTTCTAACCATAGAATAGGTAGCTTATAGGCTATAAGCCAAATCACTGCCTATTTATTTATTTATTTATTTATTGTGTTTTTGTGTGGGGTCTCACTAGGCAGCTTGGACTCGTAGTGATACTCCCGTTTTCAGCCTCCTAGCACTGGGATTTTAGGCATGCACCACCATGCCAGATTCTTTCATGGTTCAGCACACTCCTGGGCAAGGCCAAAGTGGCATGTGGTGCCGGGGATCAAACCCTGGTCCCTGCACTAGCTTAAGCAGTGCTTGGTCCACTGAGCTACGTTGCTGGCTCCCACTGCCTATTTTTGTGAAAAAGGTTTATTGGAATAAACCATGCTCTTTCACTTATACATTGTCTGTAGCTGCTTTTGTACTACAGTAGCAAAGTTGAACAGTAGCAATAGAGAAAGCCTAAAATATTTACCACGTTGCCCTTTAGAGAAAAAATTTATTATTCTCTGCTTGTTGAATTTTGACTCCCTAGTATCTCAGAATTTGATGTTATTTAGAAAGAGTAGCTTCAGAGACAATCAAGTAAGAATGAGGTCATTAGGTCTAAATATTAACAGTCTGCTATTAGACAGATAAAACCTTCAAAATCTTGGGCATAACTAAGGTTTTTCTGAACATAACCTTATTTGGACAAGAAATAACAACAATAAACAAATAGAATTGTATCATATTAAAAAAGCTTCTGTACAACAGAGTGAGCAGAGTGAAAAGACAACCTACAAAATGGGGAAAAAATTTCCAGCTTTACCTTAAACAGTGGACTAACATCGACAATGTATAATGAACTTAAAAAAGTGAGACCCACTAAAGTAAAAGACCCAACCCCAAATGGGTAAGTCAAAGGAACAGACATTTCTCAGAAGCACAAATGCTGAATACATAAATGAAAAAATGTTCAACATCTCTGGCCATTGGAGAAATACAAATTAACACCACAATGGCGAGCAGAAACAGTGAAGAGACACCCAAGACGTGGAGGCAGATTTATTTCATGTCGACAGGCACAGTGATAGGATCATTCTGAAAGTATCAGGCCCTGGTCCTGGGTAGTGTGGGGCTCACATGGGATAAGCAAGCGGCGAGTACAGAAGCAGAGGGCTTGGTGGTTACTGATCAGTTCTTATAACATGCGTCAGAGTAGCCAAGTATGTATCCCAGCGATCAGCCATTTCTAGGGGGAGGGCATCGTCCGCTGCAAAACAACACTGAGATTCCATCTCACTCCAGAAAGAATGGCTATCATCAAGACATCAAGTGATAAACAACTCTGGTGCTACTCTGGAGGGAAAAGGAGCCTCCTACATTCTGGGTGATGTAAAGCGATACAACTATTTTGGAAAACAGTATGGGGATTCATTAAAAAATTAAAGATAGAAATTCCATTTGACCCAGATAGTCCCCTTCTAGGAATCTTTCCCCCAAAGTTAAAGGCATCATATTACAGTGGTGCATATATACTTGTGCTTATAGCAGCACAACTCCTAACAGCTGAATCTTGGAAGTAGCCTAGATACTTAACACATAAAACCTAAATAAAACTTTAATAAAAGAGGATAAATTTGAGCCATGTGTAGGAAAATGGATGCACCTTGAATTCATAATGTTAAGTGAAATAAATTAGACACAAACTTAAATATGGCAAAGTTTCTTTTATATGAGAAAGCCAAAGTGTAAGTACATTAGAGAGCAAATAAAAGAGATGATAAAGAATAGGGAGAGAAAACATCTGCAAAAGGGAAGGGAGCCAAGAGATAGCAGGAGGGGAGGAGAGTGGGGAGGACAGTGGGGAGGAGAATGGGGAGGGAAAGGGAGAGAAAGAACAAAAAAGATGTGTTTTGTACATGTGCCAACTTCTCACAATGAATGTCATTATGTATATCATTAGAACAAACTTGTACTAATGACAGTAAACAAAGTCCTTAGGACAGGCCTTAATCCAGACTAATGTCCTTGTAAAGGGGGCTTTAGGCACAGGCAAACACCTAGGGAGGACAATAAGGGAGAAGGGAAGAATGATTTAAATATGGAAGGTTGAAGCAGCGTGGTCCTAAGCCAAGGACCGCCTGAGGCTGCAAGAAACTGGGAGAAAGGTTGAAGAGTTGCTTCCCCCCACCAGCTTGGTTTTGGCTTCTGGTCTCTAGAACTATGAAACAATAAATTTCTGTTGTTTTAAGTCACCTAATCTGTGGTGCTTTGGTATGACAGTCCCAGGAAACAAGTATACTGCTTAGCTAATTCTTTTGTTTTGTGTCTTTATTCTTTGTTGTTTACTCTCAACTCATTTGCGTGGTGTGCCTCCTTGTTCTGAGGTGTCCCTCCCTCATGCATCCTTGATTCCCTGAGGGAGGCAGGCCAGTGGCCACGGCCTTTAACTAGTGACTGAACCTAAGAGACCAAAGGGGTCTTGAGTGAGGGCCTCAGGGAAGGGCAGCTCTTGGCACCCGCTTCCCTCCATGGTTCCCTCACGATGGTCTGGCAGATAGTTAGTTGCTAAGTAATTATACCAAGGATCCCCTCTGACTGTGAAGAAGATGCATTCCATTCTCTTGTCACTTGGCCATGTTTCCATGTGGGCTTCTCAGAGCAGAGCTACCTGGAGGGTCAGCCTACACAGATATAGAATACTGAGGAGAGTGTTTCTCCCAAGGACAGGCAGCTTGACCTGGGTGGTGGCAAAGTTAAGATGAGATCTCCAGACACTCTCATGGATCCATGAGTGTGTGTCTGGGAGCTGGTGTGGGACAATGTGGGACAGGCCTGGGGACTATTCTCTACATAACACAGTCATGACGGCGGCTGCAATCTAGTCTCCAGCCCCAGATCTTCATTGAGTCTGAGGTTTCTGAATCCATGATCTGTTTCTTATTTGTTCAGTTGTTATGAGGATTCCACATCGTGGACATTTTATCAAATTATGTCAGGAGTTTAGGGGCCACAAATGAGGATAGCCCATCTTGTACATGTGACAACTAAGGCCTAATCTTCTGGCTGGCTCTGGCTCTGCAGCTCTTACGTCATACAGGTTAGAGGCAGGCAGCTTTTCTGTGTTTGGCTTCTTTTCCTATAGTGTACAGACAGAAAGCTCTCTCTGTCTCTTTGTCTCTGTCTGTCTGTCTATCTGTCTGTCTGTCTGTCTCTCTCAGTGCTCTTGGGTGTCCCCCGCTGCTATGATTTAGACCTAGAATGTCCCCCCAAATCCGCCTGTATGTGGCAGGTGACTGGGCCATGGGGGTGCTCTAATTACCAGCGGATGAGTCATGGCTGAAAGTGTAAGGGGTGCGGTCTGGCTGGAGTGGGCCACTAGCAGTGTGACCTGGAAAGGCACATCCTTACCCTGGGCTACTCCCCTCTCACTCTGCTTCTTGGCTGTGACCACTGTGCCATCTTATTCCTGCCTTGCAGGCAGCCAGCCATGGACCGAAACTGAGCTGAAATAAACCTTTCTGCATGTAAGTTGTGAGCATCAGGTAGAGCATCCCAGTGATGGGACAGCTGAGTAAGATGCTAAGTCTGTGTGTGTTGGGGGTGGGGGGTGGAGAAGAAGAAGGAGAAAAGTCAGAGTGAATCCTGGGAAAGAGAAGAGAGAGGCCAAATAATAGGGAAAGAAGTGCAAGACATCTTTCCTGTCTGCCTATTGTCAGCCCCTTACCCCATCAAAGCAGATGCCACCATCCTGGCCTCGGGCACAGTCATTCCTGAGGGGCTCTTACAGGTCTGGTTCTGTCTCTGCAAGAAGAAAGTAGAGCCCCGGGGGCTGCAGGTGCTCAGGAGCCATGTGAAGGCCTGGGAAGTGCAGGGGAAAGGGAATCTGAAACTGGGCTGGTGAAAGGGCTCTAGGCAGATCCTGCCTCAGGGTGGGGTCACTGGTCCTGCACCACAGTCCTGGGTAGTCTGCAGTCCTGACAATGGCTGGAGAGCAAGCTGGCCTGTCCTATGCCCCATTCTTACCTTTGCTAGGTTGAACAGTAACCCTTAGATATGTCCATGTCCTCACCCCCAGAACCCAGGAATACTGACAAGGTCCATAGGGACTTGGCAGATATGGCTAAGCTCATGAGATGAGGGGCTGCCCTGGGTGATCATGAAGTGGCCTCAGAGGGGTGCATGGCAGAAGGTTGTGGGGAAGCAGCTGGAGGGATGGCTCTGAGATGGAGGAGAGGTCACAAGCTAAGTCGGGAGGTGCTGCTAGAAGCTGAGAGAGGCACAGAGAAGGATTCCCTCCCACAGCCGCGCAAGGAGCCAACCCGGCTGATGCCTCCATGATAGCCTCATGAGGCTTATTTTGGACTTCTCCGGAGGGTGAGAGAGCAAGTTCATGTTGACTTAAAGTACTAGGTCAGTGGTTATTATTATTATTATTATTATTATTATTATTATTATTGGTACTGGGGAATGAATTTGGGACCTTGCATTTGCCAGGGATGGTAATTTGCTAGAGTAGCCACAGGAAAGGCATACACAGCTTGTGCTGTCTGGCTTCCCACACCCAGGCTGGAGGGGCCAGGGCTAGGGCAGCAGCAGGGAAGACAGTACTGAGTCCTGTCCCTGGGGCACTGTGCCGCAGGGCAGCCGTGCTTCTGGTGGGGTCTTCCCTGAGCCTGAGCATGAGGCGTGCGGAAGCCCAGCATCCTCTTTGGTGACCCTCAGGGCACCATCTAGAATGAAAACCCTTTCTTCAACTGGAGACAGTTTCCTGAATGCCAGGACCTATGTTGGTGACCAGGTGTGAAGCAGTAATGACACAGTGCCACACTGCCTGCCCTCTCATTTTTCATGTTCTGGCAAGGGGTACTGACAATGACCAGGCAAGTGCATAACATTGATGGTGGAAGGGGTCCAGGAAGTGGAGTAGTGATGGGATCAGGAAAGGCCTCCTGAGGTGAACTACGAGCCACAGAGATCTCTGAGGAAGAGAAGAACATTCCAGGCAAAGGGAAAGTGGCATAGAGTCTTGGGGCAGGCGAGTGCCTGGCACTGGCAAGAATAGGAAGGAGCCTAGGTGGCTGGCATGCTGTGAGCAGTAGGAGGAGCCAGGTGTGCCCAGGGGAGGTGGCATTGGCATGTGACCTTGCAGGCATTGGCGGGCCTGACAGGGCACTACGGGACAGCTCTGAGCAGGACTGAACTTGTCTGAACAACAAAAAAGTCCTCCCAGGAGGCCTGAGGTACCTGTGTCCTGCTCCGCTGCTGGGCCAGCTGCAGGGGCAGCTTCAGTCATCAGCTAAATTGCAGGTAAGACAACGACATCCGTCTTTCTGGCTCCATCTTTGTCTTTCTGGCTCCATCCTTGTCTTTCTTACCCCATTCCTCATCAGTGGGATTCCCACCCCCATGCAAGTCACATCTCTTCTTTTGCACGGCACTCCTCCCTTAGCTTGTCAATCATTTACATTTTAGTAAAATCTAGATCTGGGTCTCATTACCTTGTCCAAAATTATGAGTTCAATCAGCCTTAAAAAAAAAAAAAAAAAAAAAAAAAAAAGACATGTTGCTCTTTGGAGGGAAGGCCATTGTGGGTGAATTAGTTAAGATGAGGTCATACTCATACTGGAGCCGGGTGGGCACGCTAGCCAATGACTGGTGTCCTTATAAAAAGATGATGTGAAGAAGGAGGGAGGCAGAGCTTGGAGCAAGGCAGCCATAGGCCAGGAAGGCTAGGGCGGCTGGAAACTGACAGGAGGCAGGAAGAGACAAGGAAGGGTCTCCCAGAGCCTTCTGGGGGGCAGGGGTGGTGGGGCTGCAGCCTTCCAGGTTCCAGAACTGTGGGAGGACACACTTCTCTGTTTCTTTTTCTTTCTTCTCTTTTTTTTTTCTCCGAATGCCTTCAGGGCAGGTTGGGCTGGCTGGAGTTGTGGGGATCAAACCACAGCAACCTGAGCCTGATAGCTTTGTGGAAGCAGCCACTTAAAGAACTGAGCTAGGGCGAGGCCCCCTCTCTGTTTCAAGGCACCCAATTTATGCTTCTTTGTTATGCTAGTTTTAGAAAACTGATATCAGTGCTATTATGTTTTTCTGGTTCATCACTATTGTGGCATCTAAGATTTTACCCATCCAGGGAAGTGTCCAGAATTCTGTTAGTGTACAGATCAGATTATCTGAAGGCAACAGTGCTTTGTTTTGGGGTGTCGGGGGCTGCCTGGGAACTCAGAAGGGCACAGATGTGCTTCCTTTGAAGGGTCAGGGCTGGGGAAGACCCCGGCTGGCGTGTGGTTGGCACAAGGACTCTGAGGTGTGGGTACTGAGGAGGGTGCACACAGGGTCATTGTCCTTGCTGCAGCAGAGGGGCTGGATGAAGGGGCTTGGAGAAAATTGCCTGCCAAACTTTGCCTTCTGTTTGTTTGCCTAAAGATTAAACGAGCTACAGCAATTAATTATCAGCCCTTTGTTGTGCAGGTCTGGGACACAGAGTGATTCAAACAGAGTCCCTGTCAAGCAAACAGTGTAAGTATCGACAGTGGCATTATTCATGGTGGTGGAAGGAGGGAGCAATGGAAATGTCATCAGTGGGTGAATGGATGCACCAACGTGGCACAGCCACACCATGCATGCTCTTCAGCCACGAAATGAATGAAGAAGTCCTGACACCTGCTATAGCACGGGCACACTCAGAAGCACATGCTGCATGGAGGCAGGCAGAGGGAAGAGATCACACCAGGTAGGATTCCTAAAATACCCAGAATAGGCACAGCCACGGAGACAGAAAGAAGGTTGGTCATTTCTGAGTTTAGAGCAGGGTGGAGTGAGGACTTCCTGCTTTAAGGGACTGGGGTCTCTTTTTGTGGGGATAAAAATGTCCTGGAACTAAAAGCAGTGATGGTTGCACGATGCTGTGACTGTACTAAATGTCACTGATGTGCACATTTTAAGACAGTTAATTTAATATTTTTTTATCATAATTACAACCCTGCAAAACAGAGTCTTTGCTTGCTATATTTAGGTACAAGGAGAAAGAAAAATTTAGCCTAAATATGAAAATAAAGAGGGTAGGCAGAGAGGCTCCTGTTTCTGAGCAGGATGCAGAAGGGGAACAGCGGATGGCTGGGAAGAGACTCCAGGCAGTGGAGGAAGCAGGCCCCGAGCTGGAAACGTGAGGGATGCTGGGAAAGGATGTTTTCATGATGAGAGCTATTCCGGGCTTAGCAAGGTGGTTCGATAGATGAGGATGAAAGGTGTAGGTGGGTGGGGGGCATTAGGCCAGGGACTTAGAACCACTGGAGGCTGGGAGCAAGGGAGAGGAGAGACAGAGGGGTCTGCCAGGCCAGGAGGCTGCTTCTACAGGATTCCCTCTGAAGAAGGAAGGAAAACCTGTAGATGCCCACTTTGGCTCTGTCAAGAAACTAGTTGAGTTGCGGCCATCGGACCTCTCAAGGACTGAGGACTGGCCATGCTTTCTGAGCACAGGGCTTAGGCAGGTCCATGTATTTATCTTTGAGTACTTTTTGCACATGTGTGGGTCTCCTGTTGTCCTCCTCCCTGCCAGTCCTTTTCCTGCTACTGTGCTGAGGATCACTGGCTGAGTGATAAGAAAATGAAGGTTTATGGGACTCCCAGTTGTGGAGGCTGATAGGCTCAAGATTGCGCTGTCACATCTGGTGAGGTTGTCCTTGCCAGTGGGGACCCTCCATGGAGCCCCAGGGTGGTGCAGGGCATCATTCAGTCACCATGTCCAAGCCCAGGTCTCCCCTCTTCTCACAAATCCAGTCTCACAGGATAAGGCTCCTCTTGTGGCCTCATTGGACTTTAATTATGTCCCAAAGTTTGTGCCTTCAAACACTGTAGTCAGATGACCTCCATGCCTGTTTTACTTCACAATGGGGACTTCCTTTCTCCGCTGTACTTACTCTTACCTACTCTGCAAACTGCACAAATTTGCCATGCTTAGCTTTATGTGTCAGCTTGGCCAGGGTATAAGACCCAGTTAGTCAAACTGTAACCTAGGGTTGCTGTGAAGGTATTTATTTGAAGAGAGGGTAAATAACAATTGAGTTAACTTTGAGTAAAAGAAGTTACCCTAGCTGACTTGAATGGGCCTCATCTCATCAGTTGAAAAGCCCTAAGGGCAAAACTGGAGGAGAAATTCTGCCCTGAGACTGCAGTCTTGACTCCTGAAGGAATTTCTAGCCTTGCAGCCTATTCTAGGGATTTTGGGGCTTGCCGGCCACAATTGTGGGGGCAATTCCTGGAAATACATCTTTTTATTCATGACTCTAGTATGTACACATACATACTAGATACTTATGCGCATATACCTAGCTCATTCCCGCTGGTGGCCTTAGTCTGGAGAGCCCTGAGTGTTCCCACCCGCTGTGTCCGAGGGCAGGGTCTGTGTCAGCAACTCGGGACAGTACTGGGAATGGCTAGGTGCTCAGTCTGTGTTGTTCCGGAATAGTTTTTCATTATTCTGATTTATTTAGGTGCTTGTTGGCTTGGTTTGAAATTCAAGAGAGACGGGAAGAAAAGAAAAGGTGAAATAAAACCCTACAATACGGTAGTTAGAAAAAAAAAATATGGTAGTTAGCTACATCTGAGGCTGGGGCTTCCCAGTTGGGCCCAGCTTTGGGATCTGCTGCTGAGCATGTGCGTCTGTTTGCAGCTGAAAGCAAGCTGTGGCAGCAAGGAAGGCTGCAAATTTAAGCTCAGGTTCAGGTTCTCCTAGCAACATGCACACCCCCAGCTGCTGGCTGGTGGGATCCAGGCACCAGATCTGTGCAGCTGCCGCACGTCGTGTTGCTAGGAGAACAATGACTCTCTTGCTTCCAGCGCACCTAAGTGACTGGTGGTGTCACCAGGGGCACGCAGGTGGGCGTCGCTTTTCGTTGCTCAGTGATTGTTTCCCAGCAAGGTGAGTGAGGAGGAACCAGGTGAGGGGGAGAAGGATGGAGAAAGCATAAGCCTGACTGATTTGTTTGTTTGCTTAGGAGCTCACGGTTAGTGAAAAGGCTTTTGTTGCAGAATATGTCCCAAATGGGCTTGCAATTAGGGACAGAGTCTGGAGGAGCTTATGAAACCACCAGTTTCCCGTGCTAGTGGGCTCCCAGCATCCACGGACCATCTGGATAGGCTGGGGCTGGAGTGTGGAGGAGTGGACTGGGGGTGGGGTCCAGGAATGAAAAGATCAAGCTGGCACTGGTTGCAGTGGAGAGGGATTTGGGTCTCCAGATTTTTCCTTTGCTTAATTACACTCGCAGACCAGCCTGACCTTTCTCCTCCATCCCGTTGTTATGGCCGAGTCACAGCTGTGTTGATGGACTGGAAAACAAACCAGACCGCCCACAGCAGCCGGGAGAATGCTTTTCTCTCCCTGGCCTCTTCCACTCTTACTATGCCTGGTGGCCTCTGTGTGTGCATGTGTGTGTATGTGTGTGCGCGCGCGCGCGTGTGTGAAGGGCATGGGGTTGGAGACAGAAAAAGGGAAGAGGGTGAAGAAAATTCCATGGCGCTCACCATTTATCGGTCTTATCTCCAGCGCGCAACCCGGCCTCTATAACCATTTTTTTTTTTTTTTTTTTTTTTAATGTAGTGTCTCACTACACAGCCCAGACTCGTAGTGATCCTTCTGATTTCTGCCTCCCTACTGCTGGGATTACAGGCACGCACCTCCACGCCTGGACTCCATTGCTGCCCAGCGCCCCCGGGAGTGGGGCTGGCGCGGCGTGAGGAGCCAGGGATCGAACCCTGGTCCCTCTGCTTACTAAGCAAGCGCTTAGCCACTGAGCTATACTGCTGGCCCTCATAACCATTTCTATTTTGCAAAACAGACACTTCCAGAAGAAGCCCCGCTGGCAGAGCAGCCGGTTGGCCCTGCACTCTGAGATCACCTTCTTTCCCCTCAGCTGCCATTCTGGGGAGACAGGACATTATCTGCTACAGATCTGAAGCAAAACACATGGAATAAACATCGCTGTGGGCCTATTTTCTGAGAAAATGCCTAGAAGAGTAGAAATTCAATTTCCCTGCAGAGAAGCTGTGCTTCAGGAGTAGGTAGCAGAAAAAAATGTATGTATGTTCATCACATAGATTTTATTTCCTCCTGGAAAAGCTGGTTTCTGAACTTTAGCCCCAGTAAAGTGGAGCCATGAGGTGGGCTTCTGGCCTTTGGAAGGTGGCCTTAAGGACGGACCTGCCAAGCAATCCTGTCTGTTCTTCCTGTCTGCTGGCTGGACGTGGAGGACCGGGAAGAGGCAGGACCCCACGGGCCATGGGATGGGCAGTACTGTAAGCATGGAGCCTAGGTCCCAGTGGCTTTAGGACACAGAACACTGCTGCCCTTGTCCCACGCAGGACCGAGTGAACAGCCAGCCTTGCTTGTGTTGAGCTACAGTGTGGGGCTGTTTGTAACAATCAGGCTGTTTTGATTAATAAGGCACTGTGAGGGGGTGATGGGGTTATTTTTATGGGTGGGTGGGGGG
>NDGN011447642.1:0-10197 GCA_002564285.1 Tympanoctomys barrerae
TAATAATAATAATAATAAAGCTCAATGGGAAAGCACCTCTCGGTGTGATCACTCAAACAAATAAATAAACAAAGAAAATAATTGATTTAATGTATGTGCTCAGGAAAAATATCTAACCTGCTTGCTTGCTTGCTTGCTTGCTTTTGCTTCACCTGGGATTGAACTCAGGACCCTGCACTTGCCAGGCAAGTACTTATTCTACTGAGTTATCTCCCCAGTGCTCAAATGTTGGAAAGGAGTTTGTTTGGCTGCCTCGGGTTGCCTTAAGGGCAGGGCTGGTAAGGTATGAGGATCTGGGGATCGAACCAAGTATCCTGAACTGACTTGCATTTGCTTAAGCAATTGAGCTAACCGACAGGCCCCTTACCATTCTTATTTTATGCAATCAATTGTTTCGGACAAGAACAAGATTTTGCTAGATAGATTTTTTTTTTATGTATTGAAAAACACATTAGTACTTTGTATTGTTATAGAGAACTTACAATATGTATAAAAGATAAAGTGTTTTTTACTAAGATGGAAAATCAATAATGTGGATTACATTGTCTAATACAGCAGTGAAGTTATATTTTATAGTTGACATCAAAGTTCAAATTATGTCACTTATTTGTATATTTGAAGAAAGATATTCAAATATTAATGATAATTCAAATGTTTAGCAGTGCCTAAAAAGGACACTAAGGGGCAATCATGATAGCATACTATAACGTTTTGAAGTCAGAGAATTCTAAATTCCGGCTTAAAAATGCAGTATATATGTGAAATTTAAATGAAATAATGGGTTATACTCCATTAGATAGAGAAATAAAATAATTCTAGTCATAAAGTAATATGACCAAATCTCAAATAAAATTTAGCTTTACAGTTTTGTGGACATTAGATTTTAAGCATTTATGTGTAAGTTCCATCTAGAAAACATAGGTTCAATTTTCCTCCACAGAATGAATTAACTCTACACTTTTAATATATTTTTATTTATTTTAATTGAAGTCCCTTTAAAAAGCTATATTTGTAAAATTATTTTTGTTACTAATATCTATTTTAATGTATTGCTTCTAGCTATAGTTTTTTCTTCAGACTTTTATGCCTTCTTCTATCTAAAATATATTGAATTTATTTTACTAGACTTCATTCCGACTGTCTTTTAGGTCTAATCATCTTTGGCTTTACTGTAGTACCCTTGAGTGAAAAGAGACTGGGGCTCAGTTATAATCACTGACATTGAGTTTGTCTCACAGGTTTATCACTACTGTGGACAAGGAGTCAACTGTGTTTAGAGAGACGGTTTTCTCAGTATAATTCAGAATTTGTTTTGTTCCCTCTTTGGAAAAAACAAAACCAAATAGAATGACAAGAGGACAGTGGAGGGAGAGATGATAGCTTCTTAGGTGCTATCGTTTTTACGCAACAAAAATAGTCTATTTAAGTTTACACACATGGACCATTAAAGATATATTTGGCAATTCCTATCTCTGTTTCTAAAACTTTTACTCATGTTCTATAATAGGTATAGATTATCTTATGCTATATTTCAGAAAATATATGAATGAGGGCCAGCAATATTTTTCTTCAAATGTATTTGGTGCAGGTTCTCACTGTGCAGCTTGGATTCATAGTGATCCTCCCATTTTCACCCTCTGTAGCAATGAGATTATAGGCATGTACCAATACACTGGGTCTCAGTGACCAGCTCAGTACTGGGGCTGAGGCCAGGGCACCAGGTGGTACCAGGGATCAAACTATGATCCCTGCACCTTCTAAGAAGACACTTAGTTCACTGAGCTATCTCGCTGGCCCTTAGTAATACTATTAAACTCAGAACAGAGATGCTTATGAGGTCAGGAAGGCAATGTTTCAAAACAGTTATTGCAATTCCTTGCAGACAAGATAGAGTACATGCTACCTTAGAGAAGACTAGAGAAGACTTATATATATATGACAAGACTATAATATAAGCCTTGTATCCTTATTTACACACACACACACACACACACACACATCCTTATGCCTTTAGCATCTCCAAGCCATCTGTTAAAGGTTCTTTGAATTGACCAATGAAGTGTTACTTGTGTTTAATTTTTCTTAGCCCCTGTCTTGCAAGTGAAGAGCAAGTGAATGTCGTAGTGCTGAAAAAATTGATTTCAAAGGAAGTCAATACTTTTTTGTAATTTCTAGTCCATTAGATGATACAGCAACTGATCATCTCATAAAATAAAGAAAATAACATGAATATTGACAAACTACCTCAGAAGCTTCTCACATGGTCCACAGGAGCTCCAGAGGAGTGGAGTTAGTCCTTCATGTTTCAACACAATAATGCTCCATCTTCAAGCTTAGAGGGAGGAATTTTTAGAAGGAGAGGATGTGTCACTCACAGTAATGCAATTCCTCATCCTCGTGTTAAGCAGTTCTCAAGCCAATTTAAAAATATACTGTGGTTGCTTTGTTTAAAGAAAAACTCGTTCTTGTAATACGTGATCTGATTCAATTAAATAATTTACGAGTATAATAACTTATTCCACACCATGCACTTCAAAACCTAATCTCCACCTTTGTGCAGACATTCAAAGGCTTGATTGGATAAACTCTACCTAAGGGCTTCTAGTGGCTAGCCTGAGAGCATCAGCGCAAGTGATGGCTTCTGAAGCCAAACCCTACAAATGCCTTTCCACTCTTCTGCTACTTAAAGAAATAAGTAACGATGCTGAAGCTAGGATTTTTTTCCTTACAAAAGTAAGTCTTGCATCCTTAAATTTCATGGCATTTGAAATCTAAAAGCTGGAGGTAGCTGAGCAAGTTTATTGTTGCAGGATTTGAGGACGTTAGCAGCACTTTGCGAGTGGTCTTCAAGAACACACAGGGAATCCCAGTTTCTCTCCAAATGAGTTGTGTCTTAATTTGTATAATATACTATAAAAAATGTATGCAATAGAAAATCATCTACTCTTAGGTAAAGTTAATGTCGTGTTTTCCTTTCTTTTTTTTTTTTTTTTTTTTTTTTTTGTGGAACCAAGGATTGAACTCAGACCCTTGAGCTTGTCATGGAAGTGCTTATTCTACTAAGCCATCTCCCCGGCCCCAAAGTTAGTATCATTAAACAAGGAATATAATTAAATTGTATTTATTTATGAAAATATATTTTTGTGAAATAAAAGTATACTTAAACAGGGACTGATACTTATTGATCATGTGAAAATGAATTTCAAGATAAAATATTAAAATGAAATAATAAGCATAATTACCTGAGATTATAAAGATTAAGAAAAATTCTAATTAATATATAAGGATACTTATAAGTCTTTATAAAGGTAATTATAATACATTCAGATGAATAACCAGATCAAGAGGCTAAAACTCATATAAAACACATGAGAAATTATACTAAATCAAAATATACTTTAGATTCATTTTCTCTGCCAGATTATAATAATTTTTGCTTTCCATTTGTTTCTATTCTAGGAGCCAGCCAAACAGCTCAGCAGATTAAAGTGCTTGCAAACAGGTGCAGGAGCCAGGGGTTTAATCCCAGGGACTGTCCTGTTGGTCCTGCCCTCAGGGTGTGCTGAGATGGCAATTGAGACTGGGTGTGATGTTTCACACCTATAATCCCAGCTCTTGGGAGGCTGTAAACAGGAGGATCATTATGAGTCTGATCTAGTAGTGAAGCCCTGAACACCCTGTATATCCTTCCCTAAAATACAATATATATATATATATATATATATATATATATATATATATATATGCAACATAAAACAACAAAAATGGTATAGAATTTCAAATTGAACAGAAAATTAACAATGGTTGTTATATTCCATGTTGCTGTCATAATCTTTGCTGCTCAGAACTCCAGATATAGGCCTATAGGACTGATCACACAATTAAACCAGTAACTCAGGGCCAGCCAGATTGCTCAGCTGATTAAAGCTCCTGCTTAGGCAGAACACGGTAGCCAGGGTTCCATCTCTGGCATGCTGTGCTGGCTCTGCTCTCGAGGCTCACACAGACAGAGACTGAGACTGGGCAAGGTGGTGCACGTCTATAATCCCAGCACTTGGGAGGCTGAAAACAGGTGGATCACTAGGAGTCTGAGCTGCATAGTGAGACCCTTCAGAGCCTGCACCAAATACATAAGAAAGTAACTCTTCCTTTCCATAAAGGATGCAATTCCATAAACCATGCAATTTTTCTTTGTTCTTTTTATTTTCTTTTAATTTTTCTTAATGTATAAAAATAATAGATAAAACCTTAGAAGTGATATACATTTTTAAGAGAAAACAAACAGCAGCAACAAACGAACAGAAGATGCAAGGTAGTCAGCAGTGGTGGTTGTATTACGCATTGCTGTCTTCAATGCAGTTGCTCAGCTTATAGATACTACCATGCAAACTTCACCAAAGTAAAACTTTTGGGGGCCGGGGAGATGGCTCAGTGGATTAAGTGCTTCCCTGGCAGGCGCAAGAGCCTGAGTTCAATCCTTGGTTCCGTCAAAAAAAATAAAAATAAAAATAAAATGAAATTAAAACCCACCAACTTTTAAGCATTAAATGCTACCTTCAAAAACCTGATAGAAAGTAGTACAACCATCTTAGCTTTCCTGTGTATATACTTACATGACATTTTCTCTTCCTTTTTTTCCTAGCTGTTCTCCTTTCCCTCATCTCAATTGTTCATTCCTTGCATTTAGTTTCTTTCCCTTTTATTATATTGAGTGTCCCTTTCAACATGTATGATAATAACCATTATAAAGACTTATAAGATAAGTACGTGGATCTGATGCTGGCACAGGGGTGGGGAGATAGAATGGGACAAAATTTAAATGTGTTATGTGCATGTACCAATTCCTGATACAGAATATAGTCATAATGTACTGTAAACATATACTGTACTAATAAAAATTTTAAAAATAAATATTTAAAGGAAAACATATAAAGATATTGACCAAGATTAAAATTTCAAGATGATGGGGGCTGGGGAGATGGCTCAGTGGAATAAGCACTTCCCTGGCAAGCGCAAGGGGCTGAGTTCAATCCCTGGTTCTGTAAAATTTCAAGATGAATGAAAAAATGATATTATTCTATCTTCATTCATGATTTTTGAGACACTATCTTCTTTTGTAGAAGTAATTTAATGAATCTGATTGAAGCATTTTAATGTATTATATAAAGCAGTAATAGTATATTTACTACTACCTACTATCATCACCTAAAAGTTAAAGCCTTTTAGAAGGGGGTATAAAAATGAACTTGAATGCCTTAAATTTAAATTTTCACATAATTTTCAATGGGAATATGATAAATATTTGAAATTATGGAAAGAGTATTGAATTGCACTGAAAAATCTATAGTTCAAAGGCTTATACTTACTTTTTGTAAGGCTTCCAAAAGAAGGAACTAGTAGAAGTAATATACCACAAGTGGAGTTTAAAGAAATGACCATCCATTAAAGTTTTTCAAAACATTTGAAACATTTTTTCTTATGGTTCTTGACAGCTGAGGGCAAACAAGGTTCTTTGTCAATTTATGGCCAGCCAATACCTATAAAGATCCTCTGAGATTACTGTAAGCTCCAACTAATGTCCACTTCCTTTATGTTACATTTGGGCATTCAAGAGTGATGCCTTTCTGTGTGGCTATCTGTCTCTCAGACTCATTTACCTGAGCACATAAAATGAAAAATGATGAGCTTTTGGGGTAGACTTAATATTTAGCACATTAAAATCTAATTTATTATAGATTAATATGACCTTAACAATACCAGCTTTTCTTCATTCCATTTTACTTAGGTTATAAATAAGGTCTTATGGGATAAGGACAAGCTGATTTAAAGTAGGTTGTGCATGTGAAGCTTTCTGTAGATACCAATTACGTTTAGTTATGTCTTTAGCTTGAAGAATGAGTACTCTACTCTTACTTAACATAAGTAAACACTATGCAGTGCTCTTCACTTCAGTTTAATTAAATGGGAATTTTTCTTACCATACCAGATAATACAAGTGCATTATCTTGTGCAAGCATAAATTGTAGGGAGGAATACAGACTTCAGTTCTATTTTTATAAAAACATGTTAAAAACTACATAAAATGTTTTTTGTCAGACTTGAATATTTTAAATATTCTAAATAATACCACAATATGTTAAACATTCTTAGATCGATGCATTGTATAAATTCATAGATACTATAGCTTTGCAGGACATTTATTGTGCAGGCCTTTCGTACTTTTTGCTTAGCTAATACAAAAGTGTATAGCTAGATTTTCTATCATATAAGAATTTATTTCAAATTGTAACATAAGAGAAAATAAACTACAATCCTTGTGTCTTTTATAAGAAATTATAAACTAGTTAAGTAAAGTTAAACATCATATATATGATTGCATTTCAATTTACATATACTACACCTTTTTTTAAAACCATATCTTGCAGGTTTGGAGAAGCAACTGGTTGGTTAGTTAATGTATTAACACTGAGCAACTGGATAGTGTGGGCATGAACACAAGGCAAAATCACATGAAAGGATCCCATGAAACTCCATATAAATCATTCCAGCACAGCACTTTTTAATGCACACTCTTAAATATAAGTACATCCAAAGCCTTGACAAATTAAAAATAGCATCCATAATGTCTCTTAACTTCAAGGCTCTAGCTCAAATGTTCATTTCAAAAAAGCTTCAGTCAAGTTAGCAAAGAGATCAATTTCCATTAGACTTTCTTTGATTGGAGTGCTGCTGAAGTCTATAGTTGAGCTAATTAACAAGCGCTACAGTCAGGCTAGAACTAGGAAAAGACGATGCCTCTCTAAGGTAGAGCTAGCAACAGCACGGCAGCTCTACCCACAACAGAGCCACGTAAGGCTCTTGAGATGCCAGCATGGTTCCCAGTAGTGGGGACATTTACAATGAGTCCTGAATTAATGAGTAGCAAACTTGAGAAAGGCATTTCATGCAGTGGGAAGTGATTGTTTCAAACCAAACATAACAAGAAATAAAAAGATAACTTAACTCCTATTAATTTAGTTAATTCATTTACTCACTAAATAAGTATGTACTAAAAATAGCACTTGACTGCAGACATACCTTTTAGTTTCATCAAAACATAGCTTATCCAGTTGTGTTTAAATTGTTTTGATAATTCCTCAGACACGTTTCTCATTACTTCTGTAACAGAATTTATCAATTTTGTTTTTATGCCCCAAATTAAGATATTTTCTGAATATATGCTAAACTAGTAAATATATAAAGTTAATTAAAAATCCACTCAATATCTCATTTAGTGTACATTTTACTAAGAATAAAATTAAAAGCAAAACAAAAACAAAAATTTCAGGTTTTTCCTGACACAGCTCCAACCTAAGAAGAAGAACTCACAAAAGACTCATTTATCTCATTATATCGTGGTCAATAAAACTAATCCTACAAAACTGACTATGAGAAAAAGTAAAAAGTAAGTCCGCATAGCATAAGCATATAAATGGAAAAAGAATCGCCTTTTACTTATCAGCCATTTTCTTCTTTAAAGCTAAAACTGTGACCACTAAAGTCATAAAGAATTAAATCAGAAAACTGGGAAGTCAAGCGGCAACAATGAAGGCCCTGAAAAGGCCCAGGAGTGCACAAGCCTAGGCAGCGACAGGCGGGAAAAGCTCTTCACTACTCACGCTTCCACAGAGGGGGACGTTGGACGGGCATTGTAGCCTTCTTCATGTTCTCATTTATTCAGTTTGGTTCAGGACTGCACAAGAGAGTTGCTCAAGAGTCATGTGGGAAGCGGCTGCACGAAAAGGACCAAGTCTTTTCTGATTTATTTTGTAGCATCTTGACTGGACACAGGGTGACTTCTGATATACTGAGCAATTCAAAATTGTGCTGGTTAATTTTGCTCTAATACAAGTGGGAAACCATATGTAACACTCCTATCCAGCCTACAGCCTTTGAGGAGTAGGACAATTTGACATTTAGCTGGTATGATGGTGCAAACCTATAATCCCAGCATGGGGCTCAGGAAAATGGGTCACAATTTTAAACCCACCTTATTCAGCTTAGTAAGACTTTCTCCCAAAGTAAGAAAAAAAATGAAATTTAAAAGGACTAGAAATGTAGCTCAATGCAAAACCCTGAGCTAAATACCATCACATGAATTACCATCAATCAGTATTATTAATTCATGTTGATCAGTCTCTGCACTTCTTTCTCAACTATTTTTGCATTGTTTCTGACTTTGTCTCAATCTTCTCTTATGTAAAATGAAGATAAATTTTGATGGTTAAGATCAATGATATCTGTAACGTTATTATAGCACTATTTAATTGTTATTAAATACCTAAAGTTATTAGTCTCTTTATAACTTTATAACTCAGCCCATCAAAAATGAGAGTTGAGAAGAGCTTCATAAATAAAGGAGTTCTGAATGTGTGCAGAGCATTAAAGCATGCACTGTACAGCATGGATTACAGGAAAAAGGAAAAGTTACATGCCTGCCCTTCATTCCAGTACAATATGAGAAGGATTGATCTTTTGGGAAAGAGAAGGGGACAACGTGTTGGCAGGAAGAGGGAAGGGAAGGGGATGGAAAGGAATCCAGATGTGTTATGTGTGTGTATCAACTCGCCGCATGAATGCTATGATGATGGACTACAAACATGAGCTCATAAAAACATAAACATTTTTAAAAAATGATGCTGATGTAATGAACTAGAACAACACATTTATAATGATTTTGTGGAAATGTTTACTGTCATTTACATAGTTTTCACTCAAAGTTATCCAACACTCCCATCCTTCCAGAGAATTCACCTGTGGTTAGACCACCATCACCACCACCAGGTGGCCTCTCTGTTGTCTGGCTCACAGATACTTCCTGCTTGTACTGGGAAGCCTGATGGCCCCCCTGTGATAACTTCTTATCTGAATAGAAGAGTCCATGCATGCTACCTTGCTAAGGAAACAAAGTGCTGGCACATTTAACAAAGATAGTCTTGAGATTATGACATCATCTTGGAATATCTGAGTGAGTGTAAACTCCAGTGATATGTCCTTACCAGAGCAAGACACAGAGTTTATAAGATAGAGATTAAACGCATGCATGTACCAAGTAAAGAATACAGCAGCAAGGATGTCCCAGCAACTACAGAAACATCTGTTAGTTCTTGAACAATCAAGGCCCTCAAACCCACAGCACAGATGACAGCTTTCAACATTCATAGGAAATTAATGCAGATTCTGATATTAGACAATTCTACAACAGACAACTGAAAATAAGAATGTGGCATGGGAGGTGGGAATAGTTACAGGCTGGAAGAACTTGGAAAATTAAGGTAGAAAATGTCTAGATTGCTTTACATATGCCTAGCAGTAGACATATGAATTCCAAAATCAACACTGATGAGAGATTAAAGGAAATATCTAGGTCCCTAAAGAGAAAAGGATATTGTATGTAGAATATTAATGCTCATATGAACATTACATCTCCAGTGGAAGGGGCCTAAGTAAGGAATGAAGAACATAAAGTAGGAAAGTAGAGCAAAGACAATCCTTGTTGGGCTGGGGAGATGGCTCAGTAGAGTAAGTGCTTGCCTGGCAAGCACAAGGGCCTAAGTTCAATCCCCGGTTCAACAACCACAACAACAATAACAAAAAACCCAAAAAAGACAATCCTTGTCACAGCGGCCAGGAGTTTGGCTAATTTATGGTCTACTAGAAACAAGGCCAAACTCATGATAAATTTCAGCAGAAAGGATTACTGAGCCGTGTTAAAGGTGCCAACTAACTTTTCTTTGCTACCTATTAACACATGTAAAAGAAGAAAAAAGAATGAGAACACAATATGCAATAAAAGTAATTAACATAAAACAAAATTGAAAAAAGTGTGATGCAGATCTGAGCCAGAATAGTATTTATAACTAGCATTTGATAATTTGGGAAGTTTTAAGCTGTCCAAATTGCAAAATAAAACATTTTAAAATTAGAAAATTCATCCCTGGAAAGCTGTATGTTGCTGAGAATTCCCAGGATATGGCGGAAAGATGTTACACTGAATTTGGGATCACAAATATATGAATTACAAATCTATTCAGAAGATTCATTCAAAGTCAAGGATAGAAATTGCTTCTGTCTTAAAACTACCAAATGAGGTCGTTTGTCAGAGCAGGCACATGAAGCTAATACAGCCTAATAAAATCCTTCCACACTTGCTCTTGC
>NDGN011447643.1:0-13543 GCA_002564285.1 Tympanoctomys barrerae
TAGCCTGAATTACTCATCAAGACCTAAGAATTTTATTTGCTCAGGAGAGAGGATCAGTGCCTCTGTTGTCACCAAACATCACTCTGCCTGAGGTAGCCTCAATGGCAGACACCACGGCCTCATGCTAGAGGGTCTGGAGGAGAGGATGGGGCAGTGCCTTGTCCAGGATGACTGTCTCCACACCTATGAAAGGCCACAGGCCAAAGGAAGTGCCAAACACCAGTTTAGCAGTTCCCACCACTATGTCCCTGCCCCTTGAGCCATTCACTGTTCCTCGAGCCATGTCTGCCCATGATGTGCACGAGGCTTTGGGAAGACAACTAGACACAAACCATAACAATTAGATTACTTTGAAAAATGAATCAAAATAGCCCTTTCCTTTTGCAATTTAATTATTACATCTAACCTTCTGTTCTCTCAAACTTTTTTTTTAAATTTACTGTAGTAATGCTAGTTCTGATGCACTGTTTCTAATCTTATGTTTAATAATCTACCCCTTTCTTTTCAGATGAATATACATGAAACACTGTAATTCGATTTTAATGCTGCCCCAAAGATGAGGTGTTAAAGCTCAGTCCTACTGTGGGGTTAATATTTCGGGGGGTGCTATTGCAACGTCTTTAGGTCATGGGGCTGTGCCCTTGGAGGGGACAATGAGACCCAGCCTCTTCCTTTCCTTCTTCATCTGATCTCAGTGATGATGCATTCAGGCATGTAATGGCTTGTTTCCCTCCAGGAAGACAGTTTCCCACCAGCAGGCTGAAAGCAATGGGTCTACCTGTTTACCTTAGATCCTTCAAAATGCTGTAGTCCTTTATCTTCTCAGGGGTTCTATGAATGTAATAGGACTCTAATACCACACTTGTGGCATTGAGTCTGCTCTCTCAAGTGCTTAAGGTTTTGACTAATTATGAAGCAGAAATATACTCAATGCTTAATGATCTCACAGTATTCTGAGATCTTCCAAAAATCCTCCATGCTGTTTTAGTAGAATCAGCCTCTCAGAGGGCCCAGGCGGAGCTCTCTGGCTACCTCTCATTCTCAAAGACCTCTGTCTTCACAATTTGACATTTTTTTCACACTTCTTCATTTTCTCCATTACACAAAACACTTCCTTCCCCCAGCTATAGCTCTGTTACACAGCAATGACTAATATCAGAATATACTTTTAGATATGGAAGGCTTGCTACAGGGATCTATACCCTGTGTGAATCATGACGCTTTAAAGGACTCTTAATAAGCTTTCATTTTGCTCATAGAGAAACAGAGTTGAGTCATCTGCCTAAAGACAGAGATAAAGTTAATGAAAAACATGCGTTGATACCAGGCTTATAGAGTCCTAGGCCCTTGTGTTTTCTAATATGATGTTTCTTTGTCTAGGCTTATTCAATGGATTGTCAGAATAAGGATCAATGCATTGTATATAACCTACTAAGCCCAGCATTCAACCGTAGAATCAGATTTCCTGTGAGTAGCAACCCAAATTATTCAAAATATTTACCATTCATTGTGGCACGGATATGAAACAGACTAGATTCAAGTTTAGTCCTAAAGGATGCCATTGGTGAACACTGATTGTGTGGAGATGGCACTTATTGGGCAAATATCAATAATGTCTAGCACAACTTTGAGACTTTTTGCAGAAGACACAAGCTTCTAATGATTTTCCAAGCCAACCTGGAGAACTACCCTTTTCACCCTAGTGTCAAGACTGCATGAATGATTGAAAGGGTGAAATCTCAAAAGATAAGGACTCACAATTAAAACAAAATTAAGTATTTTTAACAATATGTTAAGTTAATGAATAAATGTTTTACTCTGACCAGTTGTATATGTTAATATCTGTTTTCTGAGCAAATACAGTAAAGACAACAATGTGCAATATAATCACCAGTGTCATCTTTTTAAAAAAAGTGTGTCATTTCTAATGTTTTATCTAATATTTTATACTCTTTAAAATAATAATTTAAAAGGACAAGGAAAAAACAATAACCTAACAAAACTCTTAAGCTTTAGATAATGACTGCTTTGACAATAAAAGTTAAAGTGCCTTGGTATAGAAATGTTGGTGAGATTTAAAGGACTGTGTATTTTAATCATTTTTATTTTACATATCATTTTGTTTTTACAAAGAAGCAAGGTAATAACTCTATTGTTAATACTATTTTGTTACTACTTGATAATTGCTATAACATTGGCTAACATAGCATAAACTATAATTATTATATTCATCAACTTATAAGAATTTTAAAAATGGAATTCTTGACCAAGACTTTTTTTTTTCCCAATGGGTTCCACTCACAATGACAAGACAAAAAATGGTCATGATTGATAGATCAAATTCTTCTCTTTTGTGCTTGTTTTTTAAGGAAGGCTTTGGGAAATTGATTTAACATACTAAATAGGAATTCAGTGAATTCCTACTAAAACTTTTGCAATGGACAAATAAGACATAGTCTATTCCAGAGAACAAAATGAAAAGTTCTTGAAGGGGGAGTTAGTGGACCTAACTGCAATTTCAGCTTGGTGGTAACCCTCTGATTCCTTCTTCCACTGAGTGACAGAATGAAGACCAGAAGCAGGATATCAGACCAGGAACTCTGAAATCATCCCAAGGAAGCTCTGAGAGTGGCTGCAAAGTCCTGCATGACTCACGTACAGCTCTGTCAACCTGGCTGTTTATAGGTAGCATCCTTCCCAACAAGGAGAAAGGGAGTAAAAACTGAGATATTTCTTAGAGAACAAAGATATTCATCAGAGAATAAAAGCCTGAAGTGAAATGACATAAAGGATTACTCCAAGGCTGTAGTCCTTACAACATAATTCATTAGATTCTTCTAGATATCTATCCGACATGATAACCTATGATGAGCAATCACTGAAAATGCTGTCCACAACTTGAGTGACTACATTTGAGGTGCAGATGGTTTTGGGTAAACTGGTTCTTTTCTTTAGAGAAATAATTAATCTTAATTTTCAAATTAGTTTTATCTTATTCATCTGACTTCTGATATTAATTTTTTGACTAGATGACATTATTTAGCAAAGTAACAAAAACCACATTATTGACTGGGGAGAAAGCTTAATGGTCAAATTCCTGCCTGGCAAGTGCAAGTGCAAAGACTAGAGTTTCATCCCCAGTACTGCATGCCATGTTGGCCCCAGAACCTAGAGCACACTGTGCCAGCCCCAAAACTTGGTATGGTAGGGTGGCCTATAACACCAGACCTGGGGAGGCTGGGACAGGAGAATCATTGATTCTCAGCTGTGTAGTGACCCTCTTTACGAAACAAACAAATAAAAAATAAATATTTAAAAAATTAAAAATAATCCACGTTTTTCTCAGTTAAAATTAAAGTAGAATAGAATTAGATACTAAGTTTTCCAGGAACATGGACACTGTCCATCTTTCCTCCTATCCTTGTTCATATATTCCTTTTGTTGTTTGTTAAGAATACTTGGATCCTATAATGTACCATATATATATATATATATATATATATATATATATATATATGTCAGAGATTACTGTACTAGCAATTTGTGTGATTGAATAATAGTAACAATAGCTAACTGTTTCTGGAGTGTGAGACATTCTGGTGAACACTTTAGCAATAACCATTTCCAAAAATGGTAAAATCTAGGTGTTATATACCTATTGTGTTAATGGGAGAATCTAAATTTAGGGAGGTTGACTTACCCAATATTACAAGCACAAAATATAGCAGAGCTATCGGACTAGCTTTGACTACCTGAAGCTAGTCTAGTTTCTACTTTTACCCCCAGTCTGATATATATCTAACATATATATCTCACATAAATATCATATATATATATATATATGTTTAAATATATATGTAAAACAGTGCAATAATTGCTTGCTTCTTTATTCAATAACTAAATTTCTCAATTAATTACAATTCAATATGAAAGGGATTTTGACAGTTTTTCTTTAAATTTCAGATCACTTTTTATAATAGATACCAATGTTTGTTTGAACAGTAAATTCAAGTTCAAGGTGAAGAAACCTATGCTTGCATCGCCAACAAAATCAATAGGATCCTGCTCTTTGCTCCACAATGTCTGGGTGGTGTTGCTTGATCAGGACTTTTAAGCCTCTACATGACAGATGCTTTTCAGGACTCTTTTAGGACCACTTTCGAGTCATGTGGTTTTTACACTTCATGTGTTAATATGTAAAATTTCGATTTATGATTATGTTGTTTATCTATAGCATCTTATTTTATTTATTTATGTGTGTGTGTGTGTGTGTGTGTGTGTGTGTGTGTGTGGTACGTGGGATTGAACTCAGGACCCTGTGCTTTCCAGGCAAGTGCTTCTTCTACTGAGCTATCTTCCTGGCCCTGAGGAGCAGTGCTTTTTTGTTGTTGTTGCTTGTTTGTTTAATTTAAATAGAATGACTTTTATCCTGTTTCAACTGAGTCACAGAATATGTCTGTCTCAATCATAGTTCTACCAACCATTCTTATTTTCTAGTTGCAGGATCGTGTGCCCCACTCCTGAAATATTTCAGAAAGGCACATTTTGAGAATTGTTTATTCATATAGAAGACTTTAGGGAGACAACTGACTATTAATGTCTGAATGTTGTTCCTTTATTCTCATAAATGTAGGTGACTTCCTCAAGAAAATGACATCTAGAGTGTTTATTATATCACTGTTGGATTTTAATTTAATTAAACTTTAATAGCTTATAATGTTGGTAAAATCTTTTATAAATTCCTGGTTGATGATTTTTAATTGTGTGTTCATTTTTTCCACTTATGAATTCATAAATTATAAGTGATTCAGTAGTTTGATGGGTACACCATGTCAGCCTACAAAACGGGCTTAAGATAAAAGATGTTTCTTTTTATTCTGACTCATTACTGGTAAGTGTTTATTAAATTTCTTCATCAACTTCTGAGTTTGATTTTTTAAAAATGCATCCTATCAATATCTCTGATCATGTACTGATGTTTACAGATTTTTCCATGGCAAAAAGTTTTCTGGGAATGATGGCTTAATGCTTCTCTGTTGGGGGACAGTGAGTTGAAACACCATTTGAAATCAGAACAATCTCTGTATTTAGAGACTGGTTCCAAGCATGCTGAAGATCGTATCCATTTGGGCACCATGCCAAAACTTTTGAGAGTGGCTGATGCAACACAGAATTCAGCAGAAGATGCCTATGTGGGTGCCTTTAAATTTGAAAATTAAGAAGCAGGTTTTATTCTTTAAATTTCTCACCCTAAGCTTTATAGCACTAACTAAAATGGGGAAAAGGAAGATTTAAACTCTAGATTACAGCACTGATCCAGAATTAATTATGATGAGTGTCTCTGAGTCACTTATGAAGGAAGCATTTTATTGCCAACGCTGTTCACTCAGGTGGATGCCTGGTCCAACCCATGGAAAGAAACACATATGTAAATATAAATTTAGGATGACTTCATTGATGTATTAAGTTGATTATACTTTATGACATTAAGATTATCATTATAAAGGGCCTGCCAAATAGCTCAGAGGATTAAAGCACCTGCAAGCAGATGCAGGGGCCAGGGGTTCAATTTCTGGGGCATTCTGAGACTGCAATTGAGACTGGGCGTGGTGGCGCACCCCTGTAATCCCAGCTCTTGGGAGGCTGTAAACAGGCCAATCGTTACGAGTCTGATCTAGTAGTGAGACCCTGAACACCCTATAGACCCTTCCCTAAAGATACAAAAACAAATAAACATTATTATTATTATAATATATTGCTTCCGTTTTTGCCACATGAGGTCAACATTTCAGAGACAAATCTCATAGATTCTGAACTTTGTCTTAAAAGTTGAAAAATAATACCAAAAACAAATTTTTATATTCTTCAGTTTTACCTTCACTTGATCTATCAACAAAGAATATTGAGCCAAAAGAGAGCTTCATTATATGTTAGTTTATATCAGTTTCAAATATGCTTAGAACACTTAACAACACCCAATTTTTTTTCTTAGACAGCCGTATGTGGTGCTAGGGATCGAACCATGGTCCCTATGCTTTGCCCAGGCTTGCCTAAACAGGTGCTTTAGCTCACTGAGCTATCTCATTGCCCCCTCAACACCTAATCTTGTTTTCCTCCCATAAAAGCACTTATATACTAGGAAGAGACCTAGTCATGGCTTCTGTTATACAAGAATATGCAAAATGATGCCAACAGCAGGCACTTTTTATATCATAAACTTTATTTAAATCTAGTTTGCTAGAAGTAAAGTGATAATGAACTATCCATCATTGCTGTGTGTCAGGTAGAGCACATATTTTATCAAGAATGTATATCAAATGTCTTACATATTTAAACTATTTGTAATCCAATGAGAAATTTTGTGATATAAATTCTACTATAAAATGGCTATATGAGCTGCAGGAAATATGTTCATTATAAGATTTTAAAGTAAAAATAAAGTAGAAAATAAAATTATAATCAGACACAGAAGAAAAAAATTGGTGCTGACCACTGAACCCAAGACCCTGGCTCTGGGCTACATCCCCGCCTTTTTGTTATTTTTCATTTGAGGGGACTATTTCTCAGCTCCTAAGTTGCCCATGATGAAGTCAAGCTCATTAGTCTACTGCCCGAGTCTCCAGAAAGCTGGCTCTGCACCAGATATATAGGTTACAGCAGGTATCAATAATGCTCAGCTGTCTCAGGATTTTCAAATCACAAAAGTTCATCAGAGATTAATATTTGTAGATTTAGTATTACAGTCAAGTATACAAACAATGATGGTGACTGCTACTTACATTTGATCTTGCGTTAGAACTGTTTGTTAATTACCAAGTACAGTGTGTTTCCAATCACTTTATAGCAGGGAATAAGCATTCAGGTTGAACAATATATCAGACTATTGATGTAGGATTTACATTCTAAATAGTCCTTTCCCCATCACTGAAATATTGATCTAAAATAAGACAAAAGTAATAAATCTAAGTGCATCATTTTCTCTATTAGCCAGAAGTACACACATGTAAAGCAAGATATGTTAGCTTCTCATTATTGTAACCAATTCCTATTACTGTATAAATTTCTAGAATTTTAAGAATACCTTAGATAATTAGCTTACAAAGAGAAAGGTTTGGGAAACTTCTGTCCAAAATCACCTGACTCATTCTATTGGGTCATGAAAAAAAAAACAGCATACTGTGGTGAGCAACATAAGCAGATAGGTTCACCTATGGTCAAGACCTAACAGAGAGAAAGAAGAGTCTAGAGTCCATGCCTCCAAATATCAGGTCTCCTGTTAGATGCCACCTGCTGAATGTTCCATCACCTCACAATTTTCCCTTGAGTTGGAGACCAAATTTAAAACAAAACTTTTCAGGCCACTCCAAACCCAACTCGGAGCACAGGACAGACTCAGTGGCTCAATAACATGTCTCCAAAAAAGGTTAAAAAATAGAACAGATGTCTAGCTTTATATAAAAAAGAGCAATAAAATATGAGTTATTTTGTTGGACAATAAAGTTGAAACTCACTGAGCTAAATTATTCTACATAGAACTTACTCAAAAGGATGTCAAGAAGACAAGCATTAGAAACTTCCAGAACTGTGCTACATCCAAAGTGATCCCTAAATCCCTAAAACTGAGGCAAAGTAGGCATTAGGTAAGGCAGAAAGGGTGATGCAAAAGTTGTCAGAGAAGCTGCTACTTCTGAGTCCATAGCTATGCCCTAAATGAATAATTTAGTGGCCAGTATGTCTAAAATGTTAGGGAGCTCTGCTTCTGGATTTCAAAACAAATGACTTGTTAGGAAGTGTAATATCATTTTTCATTCATCTCTCCAGATGCAGGAGTCATTCTGTGGTGATATTAATGTAGCACTGAGGAAAATCTGTGTAAGGGACAACCTGGTGCCCAGAAGGGCCATACCTTCCTCTTTGTTCATGCATTCACCTCTAAGAATGCAGTTTCCCATATCATCTTTGAGAAATATCTTTCAAATAATAATGTGATGAGTCACTATAAATCAGGACAGTAAGTTCTGTTTCTGGCTGCATTTATTAAATTCAAACAAGTCTATAGAGTGCTGCCAACATGTGTATCGAAATAAGGTAATTCGATGGTTTTGTGCCTATTTGTGATGGGAACATTGTTCTTTTTTTCTCTTAAATTAAGTAGCTAATTTTATGAGAAAATCAGCCAATTTACTGGCACAATCCTTTTGTGAAAATGAATAAATCACTTCTGTGTACTGAAAAGTCACATCAATTCCTTGTGACTTACACCAATATTGGAGAAAATGATACTTTCTGTACATTTCCCAGAGCCACTTATGATAGTGATGAGATAGTGTCTTCAGATCACAGGCAGGTCCCCAAGGAATGGCACAATATAAATCCAGATTACCAGTCCATTATGACCTATCTTTGCTTTCTAAACAGTTTAATGCTGCCAGCATTTTCCTTGTAGAAACTAAAGAAAGTGGTGTTTTATTAGGGAAGCACATTAGCCCTGACATTTATTTCTACTGCTTGCTCGTAAAGAGCCTAAAACCAAATAGATGGAATCCACAACTGCATTAGGAACAACTGTTGTCTTCTGTGACAACTTAGCTCTTTCTTAATTGACTTCTATACATCAAGCATCTCAAAATATGAGCAAAACTCCCAAGGGACGAGTGAGATGCAGCACCAGAAGTTAATCAACAGTCTCATGAAAGCAAAGATAGACGGATTCCACAGCCTTGTAAAAAAAAAAAAAAAAAAAAAAAAAAACATGCTGACCCCAGACTGTCCTCTTGCTGTTGTGTTGATACAAAGGCTCCTTGAGTACTCCTTTACCTTTCAGTCTCCCAGAGGTCACTATCCTCTTAGTCCCCTGGGAACCCACAGCTGAGCATTCTTATTGTTCTCTTGTTTTCAGGGTGCAGAATATACTCTCCCCATCTTTTTTGGTGATTGAATCTAATGCCCTGCTTTGGCTTTCTTATATGCCAGGGCTGCTATCAGACATCAAGTTCAGAGACCTCAAGTTTCCTTGAGTGTTCCTCAGCCTACAACCACTGCCTGGCCTTTGTTCCTGATGCTGAACTCTTCTGCTTCAAACCTGCCCAGAGGTCTTATGTCTGAAACATTCCCTTGCTTCTGCCTAGGTCTCAGGTCCTTTGAACATTGAAATGTTGAAGGGGAAGAATTATTTTACAATAGGTAAAACCATCATACGAAGATCAAAGGTCTGATTCCACATGTTTGACTGTTCTTTACCAACTGTGGGAGTCTTGAGGAAATTACTCCTTAAAGCATTAGCCCCTTCCTCTTGAAAGTGCTACAAATGATATATCCCTCCAAGTATTGTTAGGAAAAAAATAATAAGGGTGAAGTCCTGGGCAGAGTATTCACTCTCAGAGTTAATGGGGAGTCATTGCTTTCGCTACAAATGTTGGCTTCCCTCTAACAATGAAAATTATGTTTTACCTTTGTACAACAGAAATAATGCTAAGAATAGCTAATGCTTTCTAACTATTTTCTAAGTCCAAATAAGTTCTTTGTGTACTTGTATACTGACATACTCTTTCTCAAAACAATCTCATGAAACTGATAGAATAATGTACCTCTGCTTTATGAGCAGCATTCATATGGAATGATTACAGACATCTAAGGTCACAGCAGTAAATGTACGCTATTTTCTTTCACTTAGTGACCTTCTAGTACCTTATAACTACCATTTCCTTACAGGTCCCATTGGAGCACAGTAATAAAGTCATTTTGACAAGCTTTCAGTGATTAAGTAGACATTGCTACATATAATAAACATGCATATAACATCACCTTAATTATATATTGCTTTATTGGTATTTTATACACCCTAATTTGTTTGAATTTGCATTTAATTATTAAAATTCATGATTATTTATTCCGATTTTCTAGTCTTAGTTTAGCCTTTTTATGAACAGGGCTGGATGGGAGACAGATTGAACATATCTCAGTGTTATAGCTTTTATCTAATTGCACCCCCCAAAGCCTTTGTGCTCATAGGTGGGGCATTTCAGAGGTGGCTGGAGTTAAGGTGTGTGAACATGGGGTCAAAGTTAGACAAGTTCTGAGAAGAAGGGATTGTGAGAGCTAAGACCAACTCCTGTGATGTCTAAGAATATTAACTTGATCTATAGGGTACTCAGTTTTGTCCATTTTTATTAAAGCTATTTTGAGAACTTACAATTTCCTAAGGAGACAACTTTCTTAAGTCATACATAAGTAAAGATTCACCAAGCAATTTCCTGTGAACTTCTCTTTCAAATTCCCCAGAATTTCTCATTCCTTATTGCAGCTTTCACATTGTGCTAAGAATCTCCCTCATCTCCTGTGATCACAGTCCTCAGACGTGGCCAAGAGGGCCATGAAATCCATCTATTAATTAGAACCTCTGCATGTTTGTCATAACTAAATCTTTACATTTTGCTTGTAATAGTGGTGATGAGTTCCTATGAAGATGAGCAATATTTTATTACTTCTCACTCTAATATCTTCCCTGTAACATCAAAATGATTTAATTTAGGTCATCTTGGCAGATTTTCTAGTAAATTTTCTTAAGTATAAATTCATATTTACTGGGACACTTACCACACTATTGAAGATATTTTGACTATTGCTTAAATTAGAACAAAGCAGATTTGGGTATCATGCTTTAAAAAAAATCACTTCTCTAAAAAATGCTATATAAAGTCAACTTCAATTTTATGTTCCTTCAAATCAATGATTTTTACAGGCCACAGAATTTACATTTATCTTTTAAGAGGAAGGCAACACAGTTCCAAAGGACATGTTATGAACTACTGTACTGTATATTCAGTGGGAAAAAGTCAGATTAAAAATATTTGGTATCCTAGTTCTTAGATACTATGTGTTATGTCCATTTTCCCTTAGCCTAAAAAAATGCCATAAAGCTTGTCCATCAGTTCCTAAAATACAGAAACTTGGCATAACAAGACTCCTTCAATAATGATTTCTTTAGTAATGAAAGACTGTTGCCTAAGAGAAAAGACATTTAAGCATGCTGCACTGTGCCAATGAGTGGGCTACATATAAGTCTCATCAATTTCCTGATTTAGTCTCATATATCTTTAAAAATGTGTTTTATTTTAAATGTGACTAATTCTGAGGCTCCATAGTTATTGGAGAAGTTTGGGAAGATGTACAATGGGAACTACCTGTCTCTTTGCCGCCCCACTCCACCTGTATTACAGACAATTATCTCCACTCTGGGATGAGACTAGTCTTATAGTTTTTAGTTTGTCCTGTAACCTAAGAAGTAGTCATTTTAAAAAAAATAAATAAGGAAAAAATTTGAAGCTCTTTCTTACAAAAATATGTGCATTGCAATTTTGAAGTTCTATGCTCTCTCCTTGGTTTACCAGGCTCAGGCTGGTAATCCAGTATTTAGAAATGTTTCTTTGCACTTACTCGCTTCACCACCTTTTTTCTCCATAGTGTTATTTCTTACCTTAAGGGTTATAATGAGGGGAGACAAAAGATTTCTGCAGACAAGCAAAGTCTTAACCTGGCTGGTGCAGCTGTACCTCACATTAACATTCTCTGTAGTATGGTCTCTGGCTTCTTCTCAGGGAAGTACTTAGTCATTTCTAATGGACATGTCCACTAGGCCATGCTCTCTTTGGCTACTCTAAGCATGGCCAATATCCATCTGGAGTGTTTTTTTCTCCCATCTGGGCTGCCTGAGTCTTTCTTTTATTCAGGTCACCTTTTTGGGGAAAGTCCTTTCAGGAGAGCAAGTGAGTGTCAACTTCTTACGTTGTTTCTCCTGTGAACTCCAGGATAAAGGGCCTCTCAGCCATCTCTCACTTGGGATGCAGAATCTGTCACTTTACTTAGAAGTTCAAAAGGCCACTATCATAGTCTTATATGTCAACATCTCTTGGAAAGAATGAAACACTAATTTTTTGTAACTCCCAAAGTATTGGGCATGTATTAAGTTTGCTAAGATGTTCTCTTTAAATTTGTTTACTTATTTAAAGACACATTCTGTACACACTTTTTACTTAAAGAAAATACTTTTCTCCAAATAAAACTTCATTATTAGCTTTGTGAGTCTCCTTTCTTAGCAAAATACGTCATTGTAGTTGTGGGCTAATGGCACTAGAAATAACTTCATAATCTCTGGGAATATATGATAACCAGTATGGCTTCTTACTCAAGAGCACACACTCAGAAGCCCCATAACCTAGATTTCAACTTGCTAAATAGTAATGAGAAAGTTACTTAAATTCTCTGATTGATGTTACAGTCTCTTAATTGGGATAACAATTTCTGCTAATCTTCTGTCACATTAAGTAATACAAGATNCCTTAGCATAGCATCTGATGTGTAATAAGCATTTAAAATTATTACCTATTACTTAAAACTTTAACATGTACTGTACTGTTCTCACTACCAGGAACTTATATAATTGTATTATAATTTTTCTCTAGGCTTTTCAAATGTAGTATTTTTCTGGTTTACAGCAATCATGAAGTTTCCAAAACTGAACATTAATTTTACTTTTATATTGAATGGAAATCTTGTTGACAAAAGAAATATGTGAATATACACTTCCCATCTAACTAAAATGTAGTAATACTTCACAATGTACCTTAATAGTCTTAAGGTCTCGAGTGTATAAAGTGGATCTTTTCCTGTCCTTATCTCCTCATAGAGGAGGGGACACTACATGTAAACAATAGCCTTCCACTCTCTTTGCTGACACTGAAGCCTTTAAGGTGTCTAAGGATTAATATTTCAGTATGAATCAAAGCAAAGGTGCTTAAACTTTAGTAGGAATAAGAAGCACCTGGAGATTAAATAATGATTCTAGGATTTGTCCTTAGAAGTAACAAGGTTGCAGAATGACCAGGAGTCTTGAGGGAGCAATTACTACAATGAATTCTGCTGCAGAAGGGCTTAGACGGCACTTTGGGGAACACTCAAACAAATGTGGGTACAAATGCTGTCGCCTGATATTGTGTGTATTCAGACATAATGCACCTACAAAGATCTCATTCTTGTGAATAAAGACCTCTTTCAAAGGTCCATTTCTCAACCCCAAATGCTCTCTTGTTATTTGCAGAATAAAATTGGTCTCTGCTTTTCTAATGATGTAGCCAATGCAAACACAGTGACTTGGATGAAGAGAAAATGCAAGAAATGAGAAAACAGAGTTTTACAACCCAATAGAGAAATGCGAACAAATTCTGTGAGAGGCAAGAACATGATATATTCCACAATAGGTAAAATAAATGATTAATAAATATGAACAGATGGACTAATTCATTATTGACATGCTAAATGCTTTCAGAAGCAGTGACATTATAATTAGATTTAGAAATGAAAAACATTTGCTGATATTTCACAATAATGGGCAATGAATTTTTAAATGACCAATAAAATTATATGTAGCTTCTATGTACAACATGATTTTATATATATATATATATATATATATATATATATATTACAGTCTCTTAATTGGGATAACAATTTCTGCTAATCTTCTGTCACATTAAGTAATACAAGA
>NDGN011447657.1:0-13577 GCA_002564285.1 Tympanoctomys barrerae
GGATTGAACTCAGATCCTTGTGCTTGCCAGGGAAGCACTTATTCCACTGAGCCATCTCCCCAGTGCCCCCAAGTTACATTTTAAAAAATTAGATAGAGGGCTTGTGGGTTAGCTCAGTTGTTTAAGAATCTGCTGGGGCAAACTCAGTCAGGAGCAGGGGACTGTGGTTCGATCCCCAGATGCCCATTCTTACCAGACCTGCATTTAAGGCAGCCTGAGCCAGGCAAAACAAAAATCCTTGGACAGGCCAAATAGCTCAGCAGGTTAAAGCGCCTGTTTAGGTGGACAAAGGAGCCAGGAGTTCAATCTTTGATCCCTGCCATGGCCACCCCTAGGACACACTGAGATGGCAATTGAGACTGGGCATGATGCCCTCTCGATCCTGTAGGTGCTGTCCTAAAAAAATTGGAGAAATAAAATAATGTACAATAACAGCTACGTTTTAAAAGTTAGAGTAGTGTTTGTTTTGGGGGGAATGACTGGTAACAATAAGGGGGGAGCATAAGATGGGAAAAATTGGAATATGGGTTGTGTTTTATTTCTTATTCTGCTTGCTGGTTATTCAGATATATCCAATGCATGATTATCAATTTGTAAGTTTCTGAGATGTATGCATTTTCTCTCTGTGTTGTGCTGGATTAAAGCTGGACTTGAACAGTACATTACTTCTTCCAGTTGAAAGGTAGGCACTACTTCCATTTGTTTTGAATTTGGCTTAAATTTAGGGACTTGGTCTTTGACTAAAGATGTGACATTCTGAAATGGTTCACTGCCAGGTCATTAAGAACCTGGCAGCTTTGTTCAGACCTGCTGGAAATCAGTCCTTTGGAGTCCGGAGTCACTGCATGGATCTGATTACCCTGAGGCTGCGGTAACTCATGGAGACACAAGTCACTAGGACAGCCAGATGCGGGCACCCCAGTTGACCATTTCCCTGTCACTACCACTAAGGCAAACAAGATGGAAGCTTCGTAGAGTCTCTGTGCCAGACCATCTGCCAGCTAATTATCGCCAAGTCACATAGTGGATGTCATATAAAAAGGAAGACTCACTCAGCTGATCCTGTGCAAAACCCTGTCCCTCACTAATTGTGGGCAATGAAACTAGAACTGTGGGTATAAGACAAGGTTTGGAATAGTTTCATAGCAGTAGACAACTATAATATATACTTTTCACAAAACAGCCTTTTTCAAATCTCAAAAAAGAAATGCATGAGTTTTGAATTGCACTTTTAATGAACAGCATCAGTAGAGACTGACAGTGAAGCATACCTGTTATCTGAAAGTATGTGGAATCTATAAAAATTACTGTGGGGCTTAGGAATACTGATTATGCTTTTCCATACTACCATAATATCTCTAGTTATACAAATATAACATTCAAGCAGTATTTTAAATAATAGAAATCTAAGTTTATGTAATAATTGCATAATAATTAAATGAGATTCTAACACTTATTTTTGGTGTTATTTGTTTGGAGCTAGAAGCCTGGACTCCTGATCCTCCTGACTCAGCCAAATGCTCAGGATATAGGCCTGTACCAAAATGCCTGGATAACAATGGTGGTTTTACAATATAGTATTAAGACCATAGACTTTGAATGATGTACCAACAGTTGATATTTTCCTCTTTCATTGTCTTAAAAGGATTTAGTCATTACTTTATTTGGATGAAATGACCCTTTAAGTTTGAAAGTGTGACAAGCATTCCTGTTTTTCGAATTTTGACTTAGAAAAAAGTAGCAAATGTTGGAGCCTGTTTTCCTTGTTTTTTGTGTTTAACTATGTATGAGCAAATCAAAATGTTTTTGTCTTATCAGTTATGTATATAATGGCCTGAAATTTAGATTTTACGAGCCATTAGCTAAGAATATAGAACCTCAGATCTAACACATGATTAAAAGAAAATAAAGGACAGCAGACTTGTGAAATTTCTGGGTATGAAGTAAAGGATATGAACCACTTTGAAGGCTGATACCAAGCTTAACACTTAGTGTTAAGTGACTTAAAAAATTTACTGCCAGCCCTCACCTCACTGTTGGTTCTACATCTTCTCTGCTTCTGGACAGCAGTGACACACTTGTTTCAACAGTACAGCAGAATGAAGCTCCAGATGCTCACAGATGGCAGGCCTACAAACTTAATTAAAACTCATTCTTTATTATCCCAAAATAGGAAAATTGAGAAAGCTTTTCCTGCGAAAACTGTTTATGTTTTCTCTTCATCTCCAACCATCCAGAAAACTTTAGGGTTCAGGGACATAGCAGAAAAACCTTTTTTTTATTGTTGCCAAACAAGAGAGTAAAATAGTTACAGACCATTAATTTAAACACTGTTTCAAATTCAAGTGCAACTAACAATTATGAATTGTGTTCTGGGTACCTAGCACAATATTACCAATTTAATCAGTGTTTAATGAGAATAATATAAAAGCACTAAATATACAAGCCTCCATCAGCAAATATGCACTGCAACTTAAGTCCAGTTATTAGTTATATGTATTATTATAAATGTCTTTGGTTTCCTAGAGTCCGGTTTTACTTTCTTTTCAAATACATTAAACAGAAGTACAATAATCATCCTACATGTCTTTACATAATACTTTAGGTTCATAGCAATTACCACTTATTTCCTATATTTTAAACTATTATTGTTTCTATAATGGATCATATCTGGACAGATACTATTGAAAATAAACAATTGTATTCCTTAGTTAATACATTTGCTTGTGTCTTTGGAAGTTCACTATTTACTATGTACTACATTTAGATGAGTAGAAATAGAAAAAGAACATCTCAGAGGTCTACTTCACTAACGATTTTATAGTCCTCTAGGATCTTAGTTAGTTAATCATATGGGAAATGGGATTCTGTTTTAAATAATGTCAGCTTTATTCAGCATACATTCCATATTCTCTCCACTAGCACCATTAAAATCTCTCATAGACATGTGAAAATATTTTCTTATATGAGAAGTATTCCTTCTGTTGGCAAAGCAAGTATCATAAGTTATGCTTATAAAATACATAATTTCTAAAACCATGAGTTATATTCTAAACATCAAGAAGAGAGGTTTAAGTTATATTACACAAATCATTCAATCCTTTATCCAATAATGTAGTTTTTAAATCTCAGCATCCAGAGGCTATATTATAAATATTCTATTTTAGTACTTTTAAGCATTTAAAAAAAACTTTAGAAGTCAATACAGCTTTGAAGTATTTACTGGTTTTATTCTTTTTTTTTTTTTTTTGGTTAGTCTTTGATAATTTTTCCTAATTTTTTATAGTCAAATTTAATTTTTCTATCTAAAATGCGTTTGTGCTTTCTAAGCAGGATACTTCAGGGTTGTTGTCCAATGATATGTTTTAGGCTTTATTTTCTAATTTAGAGAATCTTATTCCTAATAATGGTAATATTTTTGTGTTCACTTCTGAAGTATTTCTACATGTAGTTTAGTTTTCGTTACTAGTATTTCAAAATTGGCAAATGGAGGTATTTTAAGGCAGCTTTTCGGTTTTTTCATTAATGAAAAAAAGAATAGACGTACAGGTTCACTTTAAAAATTCTTATTGGTAGGCACACATAGTACCTGGTTGTCACAAACAGAATTGCCTAAGATTGTATATGGCAGATATATTTATAAAAAGTCAGAAACTAAAAAATAGCCAAGATAAGGATTCAGAATAGGATGGAAAAATAAATCATGGCATATTCACATAGTAAAAAAAATATAAATCTTTAAAAGTGGCCAACTATACAAGCATATGAATAAAGCTCAAAAACTATATAAAAATGATGAAAAGACATGCTTCATATATTGTATAATCCCACTTTTATGAAACTCAGAAGAAAACAACATTAATCAATGGAAAAAGAAGTTAGAATAATGGTTCCCTGCATCATTCTGCAAGGATGCATGAACTAGTCCACAGTTCAATATTTTCATCTGGGATATAATTGCACAAGTATATAGTTATATAAAATGCATTTATTTCTGTATCGTTTGCATATTTTATTGTACTTTTGGCCTCAAAAATCAGTAAAATTAATGATGATAGTAAAAAATGCAAAAAAAATAAACTTTTAGCTAAGATAGATAAATATTGTCCTGGATAAATATCCTCACTAAGAAAACTCTATAGGCTCTAAGAAACTACAGTTAATTGGTAGCTTGTCAAGGTCATGAACTTGATTTCAAACACTTTCCAGGAAAAGAGAAAAAGAAAAGTGCCATTTTGTCTATAAAGGAACTCTGTAGAATAGCCCGCTCCTCCTGGGGTTACCTAAAAACAGATTTGTTTCTGTTGTACAATAACTTTCTCTCTTTTTTCTTTTTGTATTTTTTTAGGGAAGGGTCCACAGAGTGTTCAAAGTTTCATTACTAGATCAGATTCATAGTGATCTTCAAGTTTACTGCCTCCCAAAAGCTGGGATTACAGGAGTGCACCACCAAGGCAAGTCTCAATTGCCATCTCAGTGTGCTCCAGGGGCAGGCTGGCAGGCCTGGGGATTGAACCCAAGGGCCCTGGGCTTGCTTGCAGTCACTTTAATTGGAAAAGGAGAAGGAGGAGGAGGTGGAGGAGAATGATGAAGAGGAGGAGGAAGAGGAGGAGAATAAGAAGAAGGAGGAGGAGATGAAGGAGAATAGGAAGGGGAAAGGAAAGGGGAAGGAGAAAATTGTATGAGAACACCATTAACCTCTCCAGGTAACTGGAATTTGAGGAGCCAATATTGTGCATTATATAAGGCACTTTTCTCTAAGAGTCAATTGCAGCTTTATGGAGAAGCAAAGGCTGTGTTGGAGGAATCCAAACATAAGTCCTATGCTATGAGGTCAAGAAGCTGGAAAGTTTTGAAGGATGGCAAAACTTTCAGGAACCCTAAATAACAGTTCAGCTCTGCTAAGACAGCTGGGATATGAAAGGCCAATGTCATGAGGGGTGGATCCTAAGTGACTCAGTTTTCTTTGTAAGGTTTCACAAGTGAAGTTTTTCAAACTAGGAAATTAAAGAGTTCAGTAGAAATTTTTGGAAAGTGGAGCTGTGGAAAATAGAACTGTTAAAAGGAGATCACTTGTGATCTTATAGCATTTAATACACAAAAATTTGAATGCACAAAATATCAAATAGAAATTCTAGTGATTACCTGTAACTGTCATGTGGGACTTCTGGAAAACTATTTTCTTTCTTTTTTTTTATTTTTTTTATTTTATTTTTATTTATTTATTTATTTATTTATTTATTTATTGCGGTACTGAGGATTGAACTGAGGACCCTGAGCTTGCCACACAGGCACTTATTCTACTGAGCTATCTCCCCAGGTCCAGGAAAACTATTTCTTATTAGTGCCAGTGTACCCAATGTAGGCACAACACTAGAGGCAAAATCACTGCTTTTGTAGGCAAAAATTACTGCTGTAATGCAATTTCCTGCAATCTAATTATCAGAGGCTACAATGAACATTCCCTGGATAAGAACACATGTACTGGATCTTCCACAATCTTTCTTAAATAATTGATCTAATTTTCTCATTACACCAAAAAATGAAGATGAAAAATTAAGAAGAAAAAAACCCACTAAATAAATTAGCATACAAATCATCTCATTGTTGAGGCTGTTAAGCAAAAGTATTAAAATGACTGATAAATGTTTTCAAGAAAAAGGATTACAAGTTGTATTTTAGCTATGTTCCAGACAATATAAAAGAAAATATGATCAAATTCTACCATTTAAAAATAAACAAAATAACATATCAATAGAATCTTATTACTTATGATGTTTATAGATAAGAGGTGAACATTCAGGGAATTTATAGAATATGTGGCATAATTTTGTCTTTGAAACTTTGCTACACATCTGTAAGTTTTCTAACATTAAAAATTATTTAAGGAAATAGAGCAGCTTAATTTATGACTTCTATGATTTGGTTAGAAGCAGATTTGAGAAAGTTAAAAGAATGATTTATCATAAGGATAGTAGGTGGTTGAGAGATTATGATATCTATAAATTATTTATGCACATAAATGTAGAATAAAACATACTCAGCTTTTGCAAAGGAGATCCTGTCATTTTTTGACAAGATACATGGAATGTGAAGATTGTTATGTTAATGGAAATAAACCATAATAGAAATAAATGATGTTTCTTGCTTTTTTATTTTACACAGAATAAAAAAATAATAAATAATATAGGATTTCAAAAAACAAGATGGTTGGAATTCAACAATGGTTGTTTTGGGTACTGTTGTTTTAAAAGTAGTTGTTCGGATTACAAGCTCTTTCTTATATGTGGAAACTAAATCATTTTAAAAAATTTAAGTGGAAACAGAGAATTTGACTGTGATTCCCAGAGGGAACACAGAATAGAAACGAAAGTGTGTCAGAGGGCACAAGTTGTAATTATATAAGATGAAAAACAATGTGAAGATTTAAAGGACAGGTTTATCTTTAATAATATTTCATTATGTACTGGACATATACTCTGAGTAGACTTTTAATGCTTTTACCACATGCAAAAACTTACAATTACGTGAAATGATGGAGATGTCAAGTTGCTATTCTATCATAATTATTTTTATGTACCTATATAAAAATATCATGTCATGTACCTTTAACTATTCAATGAAATAGGAGTCACAAATCAGTGGAAATATTCTGGCAGAAGTGTAGAAAACAACTGGATGAGAAAAATCCGGGTAAATATGGAAAAGACAGAAAAACATTCCAACTTTTGTAATTGATGCTTCCAGTTTTCACATCTATGAATCAAACTTTTATTTGTATTTTTGGGCATGTCTGTTGATATCTACACTTCATTTTCTTGAGTATAAATCTAGGAGAAGTAAACATGCAAGAGACATAGATCACCTTCTGGAAATGCTTCCAAACCTGTAGTCAAACATGCAAAGAATTGTAATTTATAGTGCTTCCAGAAGTGTATGAAAAAAACTCTCATTATTTTACATTTTCACAAATATTGAGCCATTTCAGATTTTCTTCAACACTCCTTTTTCACATATTTGTGTGTCATCCTTGTACAGGTGCTGTGTTAATCTTCTCTGGATTGTTCCAATTTTAGTATATGTGCTGCTGAAGCGAGCACTCTTCAATGCTTCTTTTTTATCATAGCCACTGTGAAATAGGACTGCTACCTACTTAAGGAATGATGCTAAGCATGTATTTCATGTCCGATGTGCCTTTTGGATAACCTCTTCTCTAAAGGACCTGTGTGAGCCCTTTTTTAAAAAAATACAGCCGACCTTCGGGTCTCACATATGAACAACTTGGGTTATGATTCGAACTTTAGATTTAATTTATGACCAAAGTCTTGAGTTGCAAATTGTCAGCCACAAAGATGTGAGATGCCAAAAAAGTGTGTGTAAGCATGCTTGAGCATCCATCTGACCCCAAGTGCATGTGTTTGTGGCTGTGATTTTGGTCAGTACTTTATAGAATCACTATGATTACAGCTATTAAAATTCATCAAACAGGTAGAAAAGAAGCTAAGGAGGGAAAGTAAGGAAAACAATTACAGTAAAAACAAAGGGTTAAAGAAAAGACAGAACAAACATTTACTTGAGAGACAATATGGCAATAATTGGTATGACATGACAAGCAGTACATATTTAGAAGACAAGAATGACAGACATTCCAAGCATGACCCTAGAATTATACATTGCTATCTGCAGTGCAGTTGCTTAGTTCACAGGTGTCAGCATATGTTGTTAGTCAGGGTGAGAAGCCAATGTTTGCTTTTAAAAAAGAGTAATAAATGAAAACAAGAGACAAGAAAAAAATATGTCACGACAAGAAAAAATATGTCACAGGACTGTCTACTACAATGCTATGTATGGTTAGATTTCTAAATTTCTGTGTAAAATATGTAATTGTTTATTCCTATTTTAATTTTTTAAATTTTTTTCTTCATCTTCTGTAGGGACTTAAAACATATCGGTACTTGATGGAAAACACCTATTCCATGTTATGTCTAAGTTGTTTGATATTCAGACGGATAGTGAGGTTAAGCTCAACTGCCTATGTTGTAGGGATAATAATAATAAGCTTCTTTTCTGGAGGGTTAACAATCTAAGTTTGCAGACCATAAGTTAGAGAAAAAGAAGAGCTGCAAGGACAGCCAACATTTTGGACTTAGCTTTGCAAGATCAGTAAGGACTCAGGACATAGGAGAACCTGAACTGTAACATCACGTATCTCAGGTGTGTCCCAAATTTTCTGATCAAGGAGATTATAGGGCCAAGAGGAAAGTGATAGATGATGTAGAGTGTGCTTAAAGAGAGTCGCATGGAGAGAAAACATTCTCTCAGGCTTTTACAGAGGGCAAATGGGTCAAGCAGTGGCTGTGACTCATCCACATGGCTGACACTGACAAAGGATATACAAACTGTGGTACAGGGTTTCAGGATAAATCCTGAGGGGATTTGACAGACCTTATCAGGTACAAAAGTTACATTTCTTGTTATATAGGTCTTCCTTTATCTCAGTCTTAACCATCCCCCAGAAAAGTATAAAAATGAAGTATAAAAAGTAGAGCCATATTAATATGCTGAGTTGTAAAAGGCTCGAGTCAACAACTTCTGACATTGCCAGTCCTACAGAAAACCCACTACTATTATGGACTACTGGACTATATTGGAATATTTTGCAGAATTCACACGCCTACAATACTTAAATGACAATGGAATACCCTTCTTGGACAAAACTAACCAAAAAAGGGGTTATAAATGAAGGGCCATATTATATCTGTATATTCAAAATAGTTAGAATAGATATATAGCTACTTTCTCTTAATTCAATGAATTGAAAGATTTGTTCTAATAGTATTTGTGGACAGGATATCATGTCTGCATGCTGTACCATGAATAACCACTAAGAAGATAACAATATGCAATATATTAATTATTGAAACTGTCCTACTAATTGATTTTGAAACTGTCTCATTTGTATTTGTTTCTCAATAAAATTATTAAAAAAATTTAAAAGGTAAGAAAAGACAGAAATGGACAGTGTGAAACTATTTTTTTTTTGTTTTAAAAAGGATGATACCTAATGAGCCACAAGCATGTTTTAGTGAGCTATCCAAAAATAGAGAAGAAATGAGAGATCCAGTTTCCTGATGTTCTTGTGGAAGGCACTGTTCTTTCAAAGAATAACTACCTATCTTACATTTCTACCTTCCCTTCCTACAAGCCAAAGATGTGAACTCAAATGATGAGTACAGTATGAAATTTTTGTTTCAGGCAAATTAGACACATTTTATAACATTTTGGTGAATAGAAAAATTCTTGGTGTTTCTGCTAAGTTATATACATTCTGTAACCCTTTTATTGTGAAAAGTTGAGAGGTTCTCTGTAACATTTAGAACATGTGCTATATAGTTCCATTATTTCTTTAAGGAGAAATAGTTTTGATGTACAACTAACTTGAGATAAAATCAGCTTTTACTAAGAAACTGAGCTCATAACTCAAGGGTACACTGTGTTTCAATTGAATTATCATGGTGATGTTTTGTCCTTTCTTGAGCATCATATGAGAATTTCTCAATGCTATTTATAAAGGTTTAATTTATAAATAAAAGTTTGCCAGTTTTTAATGTACCTTTGACATGTATTTACCAATCTTAAATACATTGTTCATATTCTTCTTTTGGAATTAGACTTTTTTGGAATTTAATTTTTTCTAATATATATATATATATANATATATATATATATTACTTTTAATAATTAAATCTAGAATAAAATTGCATTTTTCAGGCTTTCTCATTTTAACTATGTTTCTGTTTTGTTATTTAGAATTAGCTATTCTCAGATTATTTATCTCTTAACCAACTCCTTTTCCAGTCCAGTTATCTCTGTGCAGTATAAACATTGATGCCAATGGCATAGCATTCTCATTCTCAAAGTTCAATTACCTTACTGAAGAGCAAAGTGTCTCTACACCAATTTCACAAAAGACCTGGCTGATGCTGATTGGCTTATGCATCATCTAGGCCACCACTGTGTTCAAGCAGTGGGCGCACCCCATGGGTTATAGTGATGTTACCTTGCATTTCCATAAATAATAGCTTTGTACTCCCTTATCTGTAGTACTGGACAGAGAGTGTGGAAGCATGGTTCCATCAAGGATAAGGCACAAGGCTGTATCAGAATAAAGTGAAGCTAAGAGATCTCTCAAAATGTAAATTATTCTTATTCTTAAAGAAAGGACTACACTTCTCTGGTAGTTAGAGTAGGTATGTTGCTTAATCAAGAGATTATGCTAATGCTCTATCATTTATTTTTATGTTAAAATATGAATGAAAGAGACAGCCATTGCATTAAACTTGAGTTTTTCTTTCAATCTTGTGCTTCAGTTAAGTAGGCAGTGTAAGGAGTGTCCAAAAACTGCACTATCACTCTATCAGGTACATTTCTGAGCTGATAGATGGGTCTTCTAAATGCACTGTGTACTCTGATTTATTGAGGGACACAAACTAATTCCTCCTCAGCTTGCAGGATTTAGACATATGAATTAGTAGCACCCTACTCCATATTCATCAACAAATGCCAATCACTCAGTGGACCAGGATGAAATATTCTGTTGAATAACATGCCAGAGAGCACACACTACTCCTGCTCTTTGCATATTTGTCTCAGTTTATCCTCATTCCTCAGATGAAGTTTCCCAACCTAGGTGTGATTGTTTGTAGCTGATAAAATGTCCAGGAGTCAGGAAGAGTTTGAAAGTTGCTGATACCAGTATTACTTGGGCATAACGGCTAAAATTATGGCTGGAAATATTTAGATTTTGCCCCGAGGAAAATATTTTTCTCTGCTTTCTGTTGTTGGTGAAATTGTTATTCATTTTCACAATTTCTATTGGTTTTGTCCATGATAGTCTAGAAAAAACAAAACCTATCATGTGCTGAAGGTAGTTTGAAATATTCCTGTTCTCGAATTGAGGCTAGGTTTAGCTTTCACTATGAGCTATGAAGTCTAGCACAGTGATAAAATAGCCTATTGTTGCTGACCCTGAAATTCTTCTTTGATGTAAACAAATGGCTTGAAGATATGTTGATAATTAGACACTTTTAAAATGCATTACTCCCTGGCCCAGGGAGATAGCTCAGTAGAATAAGAGCTTGCCTGGCAAGTGCAGGGTGCTGAGTTCAACCCCTGGTACCACAATAAATAAATAAATAAATAAATAAATAAATAAATAAATGTATTACTTACTTGTAAATAAAACAGAAATAATAACCCCAAATATGAATAAAATAAAAATAATATGTCAAAGAGGTGTCTTATACCCCAGTTGCATTCACGACAGTCATTTCTTTGCACATTTCATATTTGTTTTTCTTTGGTAATTGGCATATTTGAAATTTTTATCTGGTTGCGGCCATGTGAAAATCTAAACGGATATAGAAATGAAAAGTAACAAGGTGGCACTGAGAGGTCAAAGGGACATCCAAATTCTTGGAGGGCAAAGTGATAAATTATCCAGCAAGATAGTTCTAGGGGGCCCAATTCATATTGTTACCTGCTTCCCCTCCAGCACAGAGCACTCATTGCCTTACAACAGAATTCTGAACTTGAAGAGAAAATTATAGTCAGGAGAATTCAGTCCATTCTTATGCCCCGTCTTTGAAATAATTGAAAGGACATAAGTCTCTCAAATAATACTGTTGAATTTGATGGTGCCAACAAGAGGTCAATAAATGTATTCATGATCGAAGGAAGAGAGAGAACTAGATGAAGGCAGAAATCCCAAAGCCCAGCAATAAATCCCTCTCTCACAAAGATGAACACAAAAGGAATAGTAGCAGGGCAACCTCTGGAAATGAACTAAGTTGCTGTGTGCATGTTTTTTGTTTTCTTTTCCTTCCAGTCTCACCAAAGGATCCATGAAAGCTTGTCAACAATATTTAGTGGTATAAAGTTCCCACCAACAGTCGAGTTCAATATAGGAAGATGATGAAAGAGTCTTATTTATCCAGCATTTTTAGCCTTCCCATCCTGGGTGATTCGTGATAGAAAAGAATCAATGAAATGTTCCCTGCCTGCTTTTCTGCACAGCTCACCCTGTGCCTTATATATACACAGACCATAGGTACTGCTAAGCTTGTTTCCATTGATCTGCATAGAGATAAGTCATCTAGCTTTCATGTGATTTCCTGTAAAGAAAGGACCTTTTCTTATTCAGGTCTGTATTTCCAGCATCTGACAGAGCTTCAGGTGGCATTTAATACAATTTCATAAATTAATGAGATTTATTTCATAAATTAATGAGATTTATAAGTTGAAAGTGGAATGTGTTGCTTCATTTCTTCTAATTAGTCATGGAATAACTAATGTCCGATATAGACGTTCAGAAATATGTTTGATTAGGAAATGGAAAAAGTGAAGAAATAAGATTGAGACCAACATATAAATGACAATGTTACATGTACCTTGAGGTGAGTATTTATTAATCCAGACATTTATTCCCCATTAATTTATATCACCAAATGTGATGGATGTGGAAATTATCTTAGAGAATATTTACATAGTAGAAATGAAGTAACGGCTATAATCATCAAAACATTCATTCTTGAGAAAGAGCCTAAACTATTCACTTCTTATCAGTCATAAATGCACAAAGTAATTGAGGATAAACTCTGTGGAGAGCACAAGAGTGCATGAAGCAGCTTCTAGGCATCCAAAGAAGTGGGGTGCTTTCCAGAGCTGATGCCTGACTTGAGACCTCAACGATGAGAAAGAAGAGACAATACTAAGATAGGAGAAGGGAGTTTCTGAAACTGAGGGAACAGTAAAGAAAAATATTTTCTAATGGGAGACACTTCATATGTTCTAAAGATAGGAAAAAACCCATCAGGGATGAGTTTACTTTGAATAAGGAACAGGTAAGCAGAGATCTGACGTAGAAGAAAGAAAAAATAGGCTTTAGGGAATTTAATAGTGAGGGCTACTGTTCACTGATGCTCAGTATTCAGAGTTACTCTTTCTTAAAATATTGAGATCTTTGGAGAGTATTTGATCCATAAGCATTGAGCCAAGCTTTCAAAAGACCTCCTTTGTGAACTTAGTCCATAGCCTGCGACTCCTGTGGTCCTCCCTGTCCCAGCAACTGACATATAGGATAGCTCCACAGAAGGCCTACAAGATCTTGGCTCTGCTTTGCTGAGGGCTCATACTGTGGCCAATGATTACTGTTTTGATTATCACTTCTGAGTGTAGGCCATGGAGAGAGGTATATGTGCCTTTTATTTAAAGAGCCTTAAGAAAGTATTGGAGTATTCAAACCTGATTTAATCTTTAAAAGAATGACTCTGATCACTGTAGTGAAGATTATATAAAAACCATAACTTGAAGTCAAAGCAAAAGGAGATTATTTATAGGTGTGACATGGTGAACTAGATTAGAGAATAAATAAAGATTAAAAAATGATCTGAGTCAGGATATAATTCAGCACTAACACTAACCATTTCTAAATTGATATTTGTTCTTGAATTGATGTTTATGTGTCTAGGCATCGTTCCAAAGGGGGGGAAGAGAAAACAGAAGAGAAACAAAGATAG
>NDGN011447681.1:0-17184 GCA_002564285.1 Tympanoctomys barrerae
TCCCAGGTGCTGGATTACAAGTTTTTGTTTTGTTTTGTTGGATTTTGTTTTTTGTTTGTTTGGTTTTTTTGTTGTTTTTTTTGAAAGGGTCTACACGGTGTTCAGGGTCGCACTACTTGATCAGACTCATACTGATCTGCCTGTTCATAGCCACCCAAGAGCTGGAATTACAGGCGTGCACCACCATGCCCAGTCTTACAAGTCTACTAAGTATTTTAAAGTCAAGTTTCTCCATATTTATGTATAGGTGTGGGACAATCATGATCCAAATATGGTAGCTGTTACTTTTTGTTTTTACAATTCTTGAAACTCCAACTGTAAATTTATAAGCAGGAATAAAACATGACCAAAAAAAAAAGTCCTAGAAGGCAAACAAATCTACAGGCTCACACAACTGGTTTTCAGGCATTATATGTGAATTCATTTAAAACTGTAGCACAAAAATATAAAAACCACAAGTTGAGCAATGGCACAGTTTTGAGGTCAATTGTATACATATTTAAGTAAAGTTTGTCATTTCTCTGTGCAAAAAAATATTAGACACAAATACCAAAAATCCTGGACAGTGGAAGGGCACATAATAATGACAGAAAAAAAAATGGTCTTGAAAGCATAATGCAAAAATCCATAACTAAAAAGCTCTAAACAAATCATAAAGCAAAATATTGTCTTCATTAAAAAATAGTCAAGAGCCAGGTGTGATGGTGCACACCTGTAGTCCCGGCTACGCAGGAGGCAGAGGTAGAGGATCACTTGTGTCCTGGAATTCTGGGCTGCGGTGCACCATGTGGATCAGGTGTCCACAGTAAGTTCAGAATCAATATGGTGACCTCCCGGAAGAAGGGGACCACTAGGTCAGCTGAGGAGTAGGGAAGTGGCCCATGTCGGAAACATATACTCAAGGGATTAAAAGATCAATCCACTGGGTAAAAAGAACACATTCAAAATGAATATATTCAACAGCAGATTCATATCCAGAATTTATTAGGAACTTCTACTAACCAGAAAGAAAAGGCCAACATTTGAATGTAAATGTGTATAAAAGACAGTCGCTTTACAAAGAGAGAATACCTCAACAGTATATCAAGTGTTGCTCCCCATTAATGGTTAAGAAAAAGCACCTATTTAGTGGCCTAAAATGAAAAATAAAACAATACTAAGAATGTGTAGGTGTAGACAATACCCAGAGTGCAAACTAGAGTTCTTAATTATTGCTGGGGGGAGTGTAAGTAAATTGATACAACCACTTGCAAATCTTTACAGTATTATCTACTAAACTAGATTATATGAATAACTCATAGCATTCTTACTCCTATTTTAAATATTTGATTCGTTTATGTATTTATTGAAACCATGTACTAAAGTATACCTCATAGTACGTTTTAATTTTTTTAATCTTTATTTATTTGGTACAAAGTCTCACTATGCAGCCTGTATTTGTAGTGAACTTCCTGTCTCACCCTCCCCAGCATTGAGATTAGAGATATGCACCACCACACCCAGTAGTACTATTTGTTATAGCAATGAGAAATAATTCTAAAAACCTAAAAAAAAAATGAACAAACCCAAGACCCATCAAGAATAAAATGGATAATTAAAATGTGTTTTGCCAAACATGTACTAATATACAACAATGGAATCCATTTAACTGGTAATACAGATAACAAAATAAAATGTCACATGTAAAATTTTGAATAAAATGTACCAGACTGCAAAGGGCATTTTTAAATTCTATTTACATGAAGTTCAGAAGCAAAACTGTCTTATAGAATTATAAGACATAACAATAGTTATGTTTTGGGAGGTGCTGCCCAGTAGAGGCATGAAATTAACTTTTTGGGTGTTGTTGGTCTTTTGCTTCTTAATTTATATGGTGTTTGCTTAGCTGTATTCATGTTGTGTGTAATGCATTATTTTATATGCATGCCACACTTCAATACAATCCAAATTTTTAAAAAATCAACTTGGGAGGTAAAAGGTCCCTTGTTATCTACAATTACACAAGCCACCAATGGAAATACTCTTGCTGGCAAAATAATACTGTAGGACCCATGAGAAATAGCAGATACACAAAGGGAAAAACACGAAGAATGTGAGTGTACTGAGTGAGAAATATTGACTCAATTCTTCCAATTTCTTTTGATTTCCTACTAGTGTTTCACTTATAATAAAAACTACCAGGGAGAGCATCTACCTAACCGTAAATATCAGCCATTCACTAGCTCACCTACCCAACATTCTGTGAAGCATTATGCTGAGCTAAAGGAACACCAAAAGATCTCTGAAAATCCCCAGGTAGAAGTAGAATATTTGAAACGTATAATTCAAGGTAGCAGATGCTACAAGCATCCAGGATATATGGCTGTTTGCAAAATATTGAGAAATCTACTGTGAGTATTTATAGGAATTTCCCTCATGATTTCTATTTCCAAGCAATTTTCGTAAAATGCTTCAATCAGCAGACAATTCGTCACTACACCTAGTTGGTGTGATTATATGCTATATAAATAATAACATTTATCAAAATTCTCACAGAAATAAGAAAGAGAATTTTTAATGTATTTTTCCACAAATTAAGCATTTGCTTCTCAAAGAAGTCTGAAGTTAATGTTATTTTTACTGACCCATGAGTAGAAAGATACACTCAATGGAAGGATAAGAACTGGCTTCAGGATGAAGTACAAAGTGATCAACATCCAAGTGAAACAAACTCATGACAGAGATTCTTACTGTGGCATCTAACCATCAAGAAAAAGTGAGAAGCCTCAGCAACCATGTGTCAAATAAGGTATTCTACTAAACAGGTGTCTCTTCTTTTTTGGGGGGATGTAGTATCAGGAATCGAACTCAGGACCTTTCACTTGCCAGGAAAGCACTTATTCCACTGAGCTATTTCCCCAACCTTGAGATGATCTTTTAAAATTCCATTTCAAAATAAATTATTTAAGTCTTTTGAATTTTACCATCAGTTACAGTTATTACCAAATATTCATCATATCTTGGAATTTAACTTCAAAGTGACAATTTCAGCAATTTCTTTTACATTATAGAACATTCAATTTTAGAAACAACCAAACAATCTAGAGGTGCAAATGGCTACCTTTTTGCCCTTTCTACATGCAGAATTGACTTCCCTTCTGTGATATTTTGACTTCAGTAAGGAACATGCATTCCTGAAAAACAGACACATTCACTTTTCTAATAATATACATGAAGGAAAAAAAAACATAGTTCTTGGCCACTGAATTATAAAGCAATAAAAAAATCACAATTATTGAGTGCCAGGTACAGTATTCTCTCAAAAGTAGTCTGAGATCATTATTGATAAATGTGAGAAAAGATACTAAAGAAAAAAATAGTGTGTACAAAGCCATGATGACAGTAAATATATCTTGGGGAGTAAGTCTCCTAACCTACACTCTAGCCAGGCCATCTTCATGGTCCTGTATTAAACCAATAAAGTGAAGTATAGAGAGCTTGATATGTTCAAGTTTACATTTAAATTCCAGTATTTTTTTTTGGCTCCAAATGCCCTCAGGGCAGGTTTGGCTGGCTGGAGTTGTGGGGATCGAACCACAGCAACCTGAGCCTGACAGCTTTGTTGAAGCAGCCACTTAAAGAACTGAGCTATGGGGCAGGCCTCCTAAATTCCAGGATTTAATTTAAGTGATTTCACATTATTTGAAAGAGATCTTTTATACTGTGGTGGACAAACACTGGGGAGTTCACCAGTCTTCAGGACCTGTCCCTAGTAACAGATACCAGTCATTGCTCCAAACTGTTTTCATCCATTTGTAAAATGAGATCCTTGGAATTAATGTATAGATTGTGAACTGTTTGTTCTCTGATGCATTATACAGAATGAACTTTGAGACCTTTGTAAGACAGGCCTTCATTTTCCTGGAACAGAAATAAATATAAATATAAAGGGAAGGCCAAATATCTCAGCAGATTTAAGTGCCTGCTTAGGCAGATGCAGGGGCTGGGAGTTCAATCCTTGGGCCTGCTGTGTTGGCCCTACCCCTGAGGCACACTGAGATGGCGATTGAGACTAGGTGTGATGGCCTGCACCTGTAATCCTAGCACTTGGGAGTCTGTAAACAGGAAGGCCACCACAAGCCCGATTTATGCAAGGAGACCCTGTACACCCTGTACACCCTGTCCTAAATACAAAAATAAAGGAATAAATAAATAAAAATGTAGGTATTAGTATAAATATAAATATAAACATAGTGCAAGCATAAATAGTAGAGTTGTATAATAAATAGTGTCCTTCCTTGCTTTTGACTCTGGGCACGGCCATATGAAGTGCCTTGGCCAATGGAAATATTAGCAGATACAATGTGAACAGAAACCTCAAATGTATCTTGTGTGGAGCTTGCCTTTTTACACTTCCTCACCTGCCATAGAACAGCTTTTATCTGCTAGTATCTGTTTAACCTTGGATCCACAGACATATGGAGGAGCAGACCTGAGCTCAACTGAGATGACAGTCTAAAGAAAAACTGCCTCAATAATCTGTGCTAGATCAGCTACATCTCATGACAATGAAGGTGATTGAGGAAAACTTGTAGGTAAGAGGCTCCTGAAGCAATGCTGTGTAAGGAAGAGCAAAAGGGGCAGACATTTCTGGAAAGGATCCAGAAATCCTGTTCATATATTGGGCAGCATACATCAGAGAATGGATATCCAATCTAAAAGATTGGAAAATGCTGCAGTATAGATGCTGAGTTACTTTGAGAGATAAGATTCATGACTCATAGGTTAATTTTCAGAATAATAAAGTAACTACTACAAAAATAACTATGTAGAGCCAGCTGCTTTTAGTAGATAAATAGGCCTATCATAAAACAAACATGAACTAAAATATTACCTCACACAATGACTACAAATGGTAATAATAGATCTTAACATATAACAATATGTGGCATTTAACTGAATTTGAGAATAAAATTATGGCATATAAAACAGTAAATACATAGAAATTTTCCCTTTTGGAAAGCTAGTATCATCATAATTATTCCTTCATCTCAGTGGAGAGAGCTACTGAACTGTTTTGTATGCACTTCCGAAGTGGATGCTAAATGCCTTCCAGGGAGAGGTGCTCACAAGCAAGGCCAGGCTTCCATCATTTCTACGAGTACCACCATCCCTTCAGGGCAGAGAGTGTTTCATGACCTGTTGTAAAGAGTCAAGCTTTTGACTCAGGAATGCAAGTTTCCACACCTACACCTTCACCATGTAGTCATCCCACTCAAGTTGCTGACCCCACTCAAATTGCTGCATCTCCTTCCACCTGCGTCCTTACCTGGAAATCAGTCTTGACTCCAAACACCTCTATCCTGCCTGTTAGCATGAAAACCCCTAAGTATATTGTGGCAGTCATATCAGAAGTGGTCAGGGAAAACAATATCCGAGTGACTTAAGAATGGAATAGGAATTTGAGAAAATAGAGTTGAAAAATAGTGTCAACCAGGGAGAGAAAAAGTCACAGAGCAAGGTAGTGCCTGATGCTATGACACCCACAGTACTACTCACACCATGATATTTCCATATTTCCCAGCAAAGCCACTTCTGGTGGAAAGTTTCAGGCCATACTCACAAAATTAATAACTGCCTGCCTAGGGGGCTGGGGAGATGGCTCAGTAGAATAAGCACTTCCCTGGCAAGTGCATGGGCATGAGTTCAACCCCAGTTCCAAAAAATAAAAAAAACCTACCTGCCTTAGTTCCAAGTAGACGGTGCTCTTCCAGCCAAATCTGCTAAACAGTAACTCATAATATGTATTATACAAAGAGATCCTGAACTGATGGGTCTCACAGTCATTTTATTCACTTTGCACGATGTTTGATAATATGAATTTATTACACGTATTCAGAAACAAAGAGTTCTTAATCAGATTTCTGATTTCTATTAAAGAAAAACAATCAAATAAACAAAACTAAACCTTTAAGATTCAATAGCAACCCACCAGAGGTGAAAAGGAGCTGCCCCTTGAGGAAAGACCTGTGATTTCTGGTTGTGATCGTTGATTCCTATCCTCCACTCTTTCAGCACATCTGCTCAGCCCCATTTGTGAAATGTGAGAGGATATCTAGGAAGACTTTATATGTGCCCTGTGTCCTTCCAAAGAAGGCTACCTAGCATGATAAATGATTCTAGAGCTAGGAATTTTGGATCTCAAGAAGAACTAGCATATGTTGCATGAGAAATACTCATAAATAGTGAGTACTCCACAGCCAGAAATGCTATAAAGGTGTATTGCCTAAAACTAAATACATATAACTAAGTTGACTCATTTTGCCTAAAATTTTCTTGTTATGATGATGTAGATCTCATTTTCCCTCAAAGGTTATTAGGATTTAGATTATAAAGATGATACTTCCACTAAATTCTCCTGAATGTGAACAATGAGTAGGTGAGAGCAACACTATATTCATTTAGCCATTGAATTCAGTAGCTGAATGCAGTGCTAGGAGGTGGCACCTGGTCTGAGGAGGTGAGTCTCTAGGATAGGATTGCAGAGCTATATTTTTATTCCCAGGTCCTCCCATCTTCCCTTCTTTTCTCATTGACATTGGCTGAGTAACTTTTCCTCCACCATCCCCCTGTAACATCCTGTTTATGTCTTGGAGTCTACCAAACAGACACTGAAATATTGATCCAAATAAAACTTGTCCTTCTTTAAGTTGTGAGTGTCAGGTATTTTACCCTAGTGATGAGAAACTGGCTAAGAAAGATGTTGGTATGATATAAGTGGAATCATTCCTGTGATTATATCTGACCATGTGCTCCAGGAGCTTTTGAAAATGGTTCATGGGAAGAGTTTTAGAAGGTCTGGAGATGCCAGCTAGAGAAGCACTAAAATGCTACCAACTGAGATTGATGGAAGTTTCAAGTCAGAGTTCAGATGGCCAGAATGCTAGTAGAAATCCAGATAGTAAACATTATGCTCTCCAGGTTTCAGTTGGGGACAAAAGTTCATTGACAGTTGGACTAGAGGCCATGTATGATATATTCTAACAGAAAATGTCGTTTTTCCAGACTCTGATATTGTAGTGAAATCAAGCACAGTGAGCTAATAAATCCGGTAGAAGAAATTTCAAGGCAGCCCAATACTCAGGTTATAGTATAAATACTGTTGGTTACCTTTTAGCCAGTTCTACAAGGAGAATGAAGAGCAAATATTGTAGCCAACAGATTTGAAAAGATTTCAGCTTTTACAGAAATCAGGTGGCCATGAAGTTGGGGGAAAGCTAACATGTTTGTTGAAAAGATTAGCATTAAATTGTAGCTCAGTGTTTTGCCTCAGAACAATGGAAAAGATGGTTTGATGACATTTCAAGAAAAGGAAGACCTATTCATCATGGGATCTAGGGTAAACAACTGAAAAGATTTCAACTGAGAAGAAAACCCATGAACAACCTGGGCCATAAGGTTGTCTAGGGAATTTGTTCCCTAGGTTCTTATCATAGTGCTCAGCCATCTAGGCATTGAGAGACTTCTTCAGCCATGATCGAAAGGGGCCTGGATATTGCTTAGGGTGCTGGCTGACATTTGCTTCATCCCCATGGTGCTCTGAGCCCATATTCTTCACCTGTAAATTGTAGTCCCTCTCACCAGCTTCTATTCTTCCCTCTCACAAATCTATTTTTAAGTAGACACCATATCTCAGCTTCAAACATATGGGAATTGTTTTCCTTATAACTTAGCCTGATGGTTGGGTAACCTTACACACAGTAAATGTATGCATCCTAGAATACCCATTTTGAAAACATTCCACAAGACCACATATGTAAGTAAGCCCAGCTCCAGGCCATATGACACCTCTCTCTGAAGTCCATACCCTATCTTCTCTGAATATATGCTTTCAAATTCTGTCTGCAAAACCTCTAAATTTTTTCACTTTCATGTCTTGAGAACTCTTTTTCTGTAATGGAAGTCACCAAATCAGCATACCCCATCGGTTGGGTGAGATGAGGTTCCCCACCTCCATGTGAGGGACCCTTCTGGAAACCTATCCAGTAACAATATAAGTGATACAAGTTTTCCGAGATTGTAAAAGGAGTGATAGGTTTTGTGTTCTGACACTATGTCCATCTATGTTACTGGAAATTATGAAAAATATGAATTACAGCAAGAAGTTGATTGCATGGGTCAGGGATATATCAACCTGGATGGCAAGTGCAAGGTCCTGAGTTTGATTCCCATTACAAAAAAAATTCTAATTGTTAAGCTGTTATTTTCTTCTCTAAAAACATATGGTCCTGGTTTTCAAATTTTAGTTATATTCGCATTTCCTGGAAGACTTGGTAAACCATGGATTGTGGGGGCCCACCTCCAGATCTCTGATGCAGTAAATCTGGGGTGGGGATTGGGAATTTGTATTCCTAAAAATTTCTCAGGCAGTGCTATTGTACATGGCTCAGGAAAAAACATGTTCCAGAAACATTATAATGACCCAAGCAGATATCATTACTTATTTTAGCTTCCTAATTTATAAAACAAGGGTGGTGTATTATTCCCTCTAAGGAATTTGTTTTTCTCTCAAAGAATAATGAAGAATTGTTTTTAAAATGGCTTTATTGACTTCTTGTGCTGTAAGTTCAGTGCAATTGTGGTTTCATTCTCTATAGACATACAGTTGTTAAATACTAAACTGGAGAATTACAAAGATTTCTCGGTGGAAAAGAGTGTACAGTTTTTGTTGCTATTTTCTTAACATTCTGTAATGTAAATGTATTCCTTCTGAGAAAAAATTCTAACTTTTCTTTCTATACTTCTTCAGAAAGTAGAGTAAAGTGATAAAGCTCGACTTTCAAATAATCCTGGAATCTTGGAAGAGGCTGTTGCAAAGCTATTTGCTACATAATGATCTTGGGTTTAGCATCATTTTAGAATTCATAAAATTAAGTACATTGAAAGGAAATGTGTTTCCCAAACACTTTAATAAAGATGTGGGCTTCAGAGTTTCATTTAATATAACAGTTTTAACATACTCTAATGTTCTTCTACTTGTGTTATTTCTCTCCAAAACTTCTAATATATTCTACCACATTGAAGAGAGAAATTTATGTGGAAGACAAAAATTCTTCCTCTGTATTTACAAGTCAGCTTTTTCTGCTCCTTATTAAGTGAATGGCTACTTCCATGGGATAGGACGTATCAATGTGAGACATAAGTAGATTTCTTAGGCAGAGTTAGAAAATGATGGAGAACAAGAAAAAGACTACAGGTTGAGTAGCTGGAGAGAATTCTGATGCACCAATTCAGACTGGCCCACTCATAAAAACACAAGGCTAGCTTTTATGGATTAGCTGAAATGCACCAATGTCTAGTGAATTTTATTTCTGTACTGAGCTCCTTAATCATGGAGGAATTCTTACGGCTTCAGGAGCAACTCAATTTCCATAGATGATTTTTCTTTGGGGATGATAACCCCATCATGGTGTAGTCTGGGAGAATCTGATTTTTCCTGCAAATTGAGATGATTACAGGTTCATAACACTGGTTATGGACTTCTAGGCATGGCTCCATGGGATTGGGACTGAAGGTTGTAAAAGTTGGTAATTATATATCCTTGAAAATTCTGGGAAAAAGTTACCCTTATCTTGTAGATAAGAAAGCTAGTCACTTTTATCTTATCTACTTAGTCTTAAAAGAAGATGAGGTAGGCTAAGTAACTACAGGGTGAATAATTTTTGTTTTACCACTTTTCCTAAATGGTAGCTAATACAGAGTTGACCAGAGGATGATGCAGAGCTGTAAGATAAGAATGGAAGAAAAAATATCATTAACACTTTCCTTTACTTCTTTCTCATACCTGAAAAGCCAAAGAGTATAATGAGCATCAAATTTTAATGTTTTGATAGGACAATATAAGCGCAGCATTGAAAATTCACTCACCTTAATCTCATCTCAACTCAGCCATTTTGAGAGTATGAAAAGAAATCAATAGGTCTTCCATCAATATTGATTCTATCATTAAAACTTATGTCATGTATTTTCACATTAATATATTATAAGCCTCTCTTATCCTGTGGTTTTATATTAACTAATAATTTTTAAATGAAAAACACTCTAGAACTACATAGAGCTACATACTTTTTTTAAAAAATTGATGATAACTGTGTTTAGCCTTGATTTACGAGTCAAAGAATAAAGCAAAATATATTACTAAAGTACAGAAAGGCTATCATTACCTCATAATTAATGAGTTTTACTGTGTACTTAACCCAAGAGTTCTACATTTTATTTTATTTCTACTTTTAAATGTATTTGGTACTGGGTCTCTCTATGTAGCTCAGACTCATGATCTTCCTCTTTTCAGCTTTTCCAGTTTTCAGCCTTCCCAGCCCTGGGATTACAGGCATGCACCACCACACTCGATCTCAGAACACCTGGGGGTACCTAAAACATATTTTTTTAAGTAAAAGAAAATAAATGACTAATTTTGAGGGCACACAAATGCACAAACACTTTTGGGGATATTTATATCCATTTATATTACCAGATCAATGTACCCCACATGTCCACAAACTCATTAATATCCTCAATTAATATCCACAACTTCCCATACTTTAACTTTAACTTCTCATATTACCAGCTTTGACTGTTCCCTAAATTCACAGAAATACTATCAGACAGGAAGTATTCTTTAAGATTTAATTTTTTTTTGTATAAATCCATGTCTGTGAAATTAATCCATGTTGCTGCATGTATCCATATTTTTGTGTGCTCTTTGCTTTTTTGATTTCCTTTGGGATTTTTTAGGGGACAGAGTTTGTGGTTTTGATGTGTTGTAGATTATACTCAGAGCCTTGTGCATGCTAGAAAAGTGCTCTGACACCTGAGTTGCATTCCCTGCCCTCGTGTCAGCAGTTTGTTTGCTTTTGTTGCCATGTAGAATTTTATTGCATTAGTATATCACAGTTTCTCTGATCATTCTTCTGCCAATGAACACTAATTGTTTTCAACAGTGTACTGTTCAGACTATGCTGTTGTGAAAGTTCCTGTATATGGCATTCATGCATCTTCAGAGCTCTGTTATCCAAGTTAAGGAGGCATTGGTAATATCATTGCCCAAAGTCCCTTCTGTATTTTCCAGTTTCTGCCAAAATATGTGGCTCTGACAAGATAACTTTTTGCATAAATAAGGTCTTTGGGCAAAACTGAAATGAAAGAGAATTGACACTGAGAATATCATTAATTTTTTTTTGTTGAAATGAAGGAGAATCAATGATGGGAACGCCATCAATATGTTCTCATTTAATCCCACAACTAATCTAGGCTGAGACTACCTGAGCAATTTTTAGTAATATGACAATGCCAGAGTCACAAGGGGTATCAGAAGTCCAAGCCATTGATCAGGGATTACATATTTATAATTGAAACCATGAGAAGTTTTGTGATTTTTCACAAGGTCATGTAGTTAGGGGCTGTGCTAATGATCCTGCATAAGGAATCAAAAACTAGTCTTTTGGAGCAAAGAGTAAGGTGAAACTAGATGGGTTTTAGAGGGCCCAAAGTTCCTGTATCCACATAATAAGCCCCTTCTAGCACCACAACTCCCAAAGAAAGCCAATATCTCGTTCCCAACATGTCACCCTCTGTGATTCCACCCCACTCCTTCATCTAGTCTCTCTCTAGTGGTCATTTTTCTTGGCATAAATGAATGTAACACTAGGTAAAGAAGCAGAAACACATGTAATTTGCTTCTCCCAGATGCCATGCTGCAGTTGTGGGAATGGAGTAAGAATTAAGAAGGGCTGTTATTGAGTCTTACTGGGGACAATAATTCAGTTTTCACTGTGCTAATCATTCTGGTCTTCCTGTTGATAGATTCTCATGCCAGATCTTACAATAGGTGCTAAAAATAAACGAAGACTGATAGAAAATAGAAAGGCTACCAGAAATGAACTCATCTCATTGAAATTCTGTAATTAAGTCGCAAATCCCTTCTCTCCATTTTAATAGAATAAATTCAGCAAATGTTTCCTGGACACCTATTCGGCTCCATGGATACAAAGAGAAGCCACAGTATCTGCCATCAAGAAAGTTTCTATTTAAAGGAACAATTGGACAATGAACCTTTATTTTCTTCAGTTATTCATTCAATAATTGATTTTGAGTTTTCTATACCCTTCCAAACATTGCTAGTTGCTGGACATGCACAAATGAATAGCTTCCACCTTATTGCCTGAAACAGGAGAGAGAGAGAGAGAGAAAGAGAGAGAGAGAGAGAGAGAGAGAGAGAGAGAGAGAGAGATAAGCAAACAGAAAAATATTAGCAGCAAAATCTCATTCTAAAACCATTAGCAAGAATCTGTATTAGGTACTTTGTATCCATTAATGAACAAAACACAATGAACCTTTTTTGTTCTCCTGGGGCATAAAACAAATGAGAGAAAATGTAGATTTTTATAGGCACCAAACAGAATTAAGACTTCAGGAAGATGGAGTGGTGAGCAGGACAGAAAGAGCCTTTCTGAGATATGGTGTCCATACACTGGAATATAGCACCATGAAAATGAGAGAAATGTGTGTCTGGAACCCAGGAAGAATCTGAAGGGATAGTTGAAGTATCCAGGGAGAGCACAGAGAGAAACCTCAGTGAAGAAGAAGGAGGCTTCGGGTGCTTTCTCCCTGAGCCCAAACTCAGTGTAAGTGAGGAGCTGCTTGATCCTGCAGGTGCCCAGTGACTGCTGGTGACCCCAGAGGCTTCCACAGAGAAGCACACCAATGGAACAGAACAGTGGAGTGCAGCAGAATGCAGGAGTTGCTGTGTGTCCCCACTGGGACTCCCTAGAAGAAATGGTGACTGGCTAGGAGGGAGGCCAAATGAGCCTGGACCTTGAGTGGCTACTGGCTTCAAGTGGGTAGGCAGCCCAGTTCAAGACTGCAGGGATGCCAGGGGCTGCTATGGGCTGGGTGAGTCTGGTTCGGCCTCACAGCCAGAGGCCAGCCTGAACATCATTGGAAATATGGGTGTGGCCTTGTTAGGATTATCCATTGAGGGTGGGGGCTGTGACTGATCAATATGGATCTGGATTCTGTCTGCTCATGCTGTCTGTCAGTAGCAGCAGAGACACACCTTGAGGTGGATTTTTTAAAATCTCCTTTTCTCTATTTTTTTTCTGTCTTGGTTTTTGGTTTTTTTTTTCCTTTATTGTTCTTGTTTTTGTATGAGGATGAATATGCTTGCTTGCTTGCTTGCTTTCTTTCTTTCTTTCTTTCTTTCTTTCTTTCTTTTTTCTTTCAGTATCGGGGATCCCGTGCTTGCCAACTTACAAATATGGTTTCTGGGGAGGGTTTTTTTTGTTGTTGTTGTTATTGTAGTTTTTCTGTTCTGTTCTTGCTTTTATTTATCCCTTTTTCTTTCTCTTCTGTCTTCTGTTCCAGCTGTACAAGTTTCTCTAATCCTTTTTTGCCCTTCAAGAGAGTCTTCTAATCACTTCCTTTTCTTCTACTTACCTATTTTTCTTCATAAGTCCTTTTAAATTTTCTCCCATGAGGATAAAATTATCATATTGAAGGCTTATTTACTGCACAACATTTTCTGGGTCATTTTAGATTTTGTTATATCACCACAAATGTTTTGCATAAGTATCAAATTAATATTGAAGACAGTTTTTCATTTTCTAGGATTATTTGATGCTATTGTTATTGCTGATTGTATAGCTAAAATGATGTAATTGTTGTTTTTTAAATTAATTTTTTGAGAAAGAAATAGCAATGAGATAGTTTCAAAACAGGTACAATAATTAATACATTGCATAATGTTGTATTCATAGTAATTATTCATAGTACAAGATACAGACATGATATCTTGTCAAAACACTATTAGTTCAAAACTTTCTTCTCATTGAACTAGGAGAAAGTAGCTGTATATCTATTCTATTTTGTATATACAGATATTATATGCAGATATATATAATATCTATATATACAAATATATATCTGTATATGCAAAATAGTTATAGATAGATAGATAGATAGATAGATAGATAGATAGATATTTCACTACAAAATTGTACTTCATTTATATCTCCCTTTTTTGTTTAATTTTGTCAGAGATGGGTAGTCCATTGCCATTCAAATATTGTAGGTGCATGAATTCAGCAAAATAATCCAATGTAGTCCAGTAGTCTTTAATAATAGTGGGTTGTCAGCAGAACTGGTAATGTCAGAAATTGTTGACTTGAGCCTTTTACAGTTTAGCCTATTAATATGGCTTTAGTTTTTATACCTCATGGTTATACTTTTCTGCTGGATGGTTAAGATCAAGATAAAGCATCTTGTTACATAGGCAATAACAAATGTAACTTTTGTAACTGACAAGGTGAATCAAATCCCTTCAAGATTTACCCTGAAACCCTGTACAACATTTTATAGATCTTTTGTCAGTGTCAGCTATCTGGGTGAGTCATGGCCAATGCTTGACCAATTTGCTCTCTGTGAAAGACTCAGAGAATGTTTTCTCTCTAGGTGACTCTCCTTAGGCACACTCTACATCATTGATCACTTTCCTCTGTGGCCCCATAATCTTCTTGAACAGAATATTTGGGACACCATTGAGTTACAGGATGTTACAGTACAGGACATAATTATTCTACTATATTGTTCTTCCTGGTATATACCAAGACTGAGATTTCCTAAAGGTCATCAAAATCCTATACGCCAGTGCCAGATATTATATGCAGATATATATAATATTTATATATACAGACATATATATGTGTGTATATGCAAAATAGTTATAGATAGATATTTCACTACAAAATTGTTCTTCATTTATATCTCCCTTTTTTGTTTAATTTTGTCAGAGATGGGTATTCAAATATTGTAGGTGCATGAATTCAGCAAAATAATCCAATGTAGTCCAGTAGTCCTTAATAATAGTGGGTTGTCAGCAGAACTGGTAATGTAAACAGGCAGAAATTTTTCATCCTCAATAAATTTAAGAAGTACAGTATTGCAACAGACTCTAAAACCAAAATCTATCTATACCTGAAAGATACCTCTGAGAAGTAGTCATTTCCTAAAGGTTTTAAATACTAGCAATGAAGCTAATCATCATAGGCAGTTTCCAAGCATCAACCCAGTACTGAAACAAAAAAAAGAGAAGTTTTTTGTTTTGTTTTACTTTATTTTTTTTTTTGTTTTGCTGACTCAATCCACCCTGAGGGCAGGGCTGCCATGGCCTTTTGTGCTTGGAATTGAACCCTGGTCCCCTGCAACTGCCTAAGCTTGCCTAAGCAGGTGCTTTAGACTGCTGAGCCATCTCACCCACCCCAAGTGAAGTATTTAAAGCTCTAAAAGAAAGCAATCTCCAATCCATATTGATATACCTTGCAAGCCTGTCTCAAATTTTTTTGGAAAAATAAGATACATCTATGACAAAGAATACCTGCGGAGGGGGGAAGAATACCTGAGAAAATTCACAAACATCAAACCAGCACTTCATGAACCCCAACAAAATGAATCCACCGGGAAAGAAAGCAATGAAATAGAGGGCAAATAAGTGAGCCAATAACAGGACAATAGCATGACCTGAACAAACCAATACATATCACTTATAACCATCTATATTAATGGCTCCAATGCACCAATAAAAAGAAACTGACTGGCAGAATGAATCAAGAAACAAGACCTAAATATATGCTGGCTATAAGAAACACATTTAATTCAGATAGAAATTCATAGACTGAAAGTCAAAGGATGGAATCTAAAATACCAGGTTATAGGAACACAGAAAAAAAAGCAGAGGTAGCTATTCTATCTTCAGACAAAGTGAATTTCAAGCCAAGGATGATCAAGAAAGAGAAGATCTCTATATCCATGTATTGGAAACAATGTAGGAGGAAGAAATAACAATTATTAATTTGTATGAACCAAATATCAGTGCAGTGTACACGAATGTGTAATTAAATATTAAGACACGAAAAATCAAATAACCACTAACACAATTAAAATGTACGACCTCAATATTTCAGTGTTATAAAAAAAAACAGACCAACTAAACAAAAACTCAACTAAGGGATATCAGAAGTGAATCACATTTTTGAATGTGCTTAGTAGATATGCACAGTAGGTTTCACCTCATAACATCAGAATATACATTCTTCTGTATGCACACGGAACATTCCCCAAATTAGACCACATACTAGCTCATAAAACATGCTTATGTAAATACAAAGAAATTGAAATTATTATATCCACATTATCAGAATATAGTACCATGGAACTAAAAATAGAAAATCAAACCACATGAACTTCATGAACACATGGAAATTAAATAATACTCTGCTCAACAACCAATGTGTCACAAATGAAATTAAAGAAAAAAGTAGTTTCTATGATTAAACAATAATGTCAATAAAATATGCAAGAATGTATGGGACACAATGAAAGCAGTCCTACAAGGGAAATTTATAAGCATGAATACCCATGTTGTAGTCAGGGTTCTCAAGGCAAACAATTGAATACAGGATACATAATTCATACTATTATTTTATAGTGGTCACCCAAAGAACTAAGTACAAAAGAATGCAGGAAATCTGCCCACACGGGAAAGAACCGAAGAACCCAGCTGAGGGCCTGGATCCTATCTATGCTAATATCCTATGGTAACATCCAACTGAAGACCTAGAGGCCATGACAGTGTTCTACACAAGTCCAGCTGGAGGACTAGAGCCCAGAGCAATGTCTCATGCAACTCTGTTTCATGGATCTGCGCTGAGAAGTCCCCACAGTAAATATTGGAAGCTAGAAAGTCTGTTCCAGTGGGATAAAGGATCTGTGCCAGCAGGCTGAGGGATCAGCACTGGATATAGGAAGTTATGCTCAAAGCAAAATCCAGAGTTCCCCCTAGAAGTACCACAGCCATCCTCAGTAAAAGCAAAGTTCTGGGATCCTCCAACAATGAGAAGAGCCTGTTCATATCAGGAAAGTCAGCACAGCAAGCTTCTCTAAGAGATTAAACAGAACACCATCATATGCTCTAGAGCCAGAAAACAATGCTCAGCGTAAGGACCAGAGGTTCCACAAAGTGAACAATAGCCCCTCTCAGAAACAACAAGGTCCTGAGTTACTGTGGCTATGAGAACAACCCAGTTCATATCAGAGAAGCCAGCACAACAAGATCCTTCAGGCGAACCAAAAGCCCCAAGAAAACCAACAGCT
>NDGN011447682.1:0-17277 GCA_002564285.1 Tympanoctomys barrerae
GACAGACAGACAGACAGACAGACACACACACACACACACACACACACACACACAAAACAAACAGATCGTTATTCAGCCATAAAGACAAAATAACAACTTTGGAGGTAAATGGATTACATTACAATAACTGAAATGGCAGGCTCAATAAGACAAGTTTCACATGCTTCCCGTTAAGTGGAATTTAGCAAAACAAAAAGGTGACATGAAAATAGGAGGGAGACCATTAGACAAGAGGAAGGGGATTGATGAAGGGAGAAGGTGTCTAAGGGAGGGTAGGTCATAGGGCGATGGATATGATTGAAATGTTATGAATGTATGAAAATCCTACAAAGAAACATGGTATCTTGTAAATTTAATACGCATTAACAAAAACATATAGGGAAAAAGCTGACATTGCTGTCATCAGTTTACTTAACATAAATTTTACTTTCGAACTTATCAATAAAATAAATTTAACACTGAAATAAAAAGCAATACAAACCCTCTATTTTTATCATAAAGAGTAAAGTTACAAACTGCTCAAAATGTAATTTAGTGAGCAACACAACACTATGTTTAAAAAGTTTTGGAGTTTTTTGGTACCAGGGAACGGAACTCAGGACCTCATGCTTGCCGGGCAGGCACTGTTCTGCTGAGCTACATCCCTCACCCTAAAATGTATGTTTGAGTGAAACAATCCCAAATTCAAAATTTAATCATTAAGGCGTATAATTGATGTGAAACAATCAGCATTTAAATGAAAGTCAGTGTCTACCATCTCCTCGTCTTTAAATAAAAACATGTAGGAAAAACATGTTCTTAGGTTTGTAAAAGCATAGAGGGACTACAGAAGATATAGGAACTGGAAAAAGAGTTGACCTATCCCTAATTAAACAAAATGAAAAGCTGTAAATTTTCTCCAATGAAGACTCAGCCAATGTACTATTTCTGAGAAATTTTGCTGTTGTACTTACTTTTGCCACACTTTTTCTCCAAGGTGCACACTTTTGTAATGAACAGTGAGATGATCTCTCCGACCAAAACACTTTCCACACTCTTCACACTGATGAGCCTTTTCACCTAAAAATACAGACCCGAGTATTTTGATTATAGTAGGCATTTTAGTTTTTTTTTTCACCAGAAACAAATGACCAAATAGGAACATCATACAGTGGCAAATATACCAAGAAATTAAACCATCTTTTATATTCTAGGTTATTTCCTTTATATTTGTTCCTCAAGTATCTTTCCTTAAAAAAATACAGACTTAATTTCATGCGTGTGAATCTTTTCCCCTGGCAGAAGAAATCAGCAGCCTTCTGCTGAGGACATCAAATCTTATCTTTCAATGTAACAGAGTAAGAGAAATGAAATTACTTCAAAATTCAGGATAATTTTAGGACTACATGTCTGGATATGAAACACCTCAAATAAACATTTATTAAATTGAGATTAGGCTGTATTACTGTTTGAAAAAAAAGGACCTGAACATTTTCAGATCTTTGTACTTTGCTTTTAGAAGATTTTCACTTATGGGGATTTCTCATGTTTGCAATGAGCCAAAACACATACACACAGAAAATTCTAGATGATTCTCTATTTTTACATTTACTTACAATATCTTAGTGTTTAAAAACCACTCTGAATGCCAATGTGCAATGAACACATGTGACTAGTATTAGGAATTTAGAATTCTCTTGCTAAAAATGACAATGCATTCATTTCAATGAAAACAGTCACCAGACCTTTAGCATCTCTTAAAAGTGACAATATGAATACTATATAATTAAATTATGTTTATAATAATAATAATAATCACCTGTTCTACTGTGCTCATAGAGATGGCTCTTTCCCATTATTGTGCTCACATAGTTGACTCTCTTAGCACTTCCTGAACATCAATCTGAGAGGAAAATATGAAAGAAATCCCCAGAATATAAAAATTATATATGCAGTATAAAGATCTGAAATTGATGTGGATTATTATGATTCTATTTTCCAATGACAGTTTCAAAGATCACTATAACATAAACTTTAATATCCAATTATAATTATTTCTCTTTAAATACCAGAATTTCAACAACTTCTCAAATACAAGCAAAAATCAGAAATATTAAGATGATCTCTCCCTTTAAGGAAGGCACCAATAGTAATTATACACACATTCAAACCACATGAAAATTGCTAATTTTGGGAATTAGTTTAAAAGCAAACTTTAAAATGTACAACATTCCATAAAAGGTGATCAAATGATTAAAATTTCATGGAAAATGTTATCAAATTTTCTTTCTAGATGCTTTTTCCAAAAAGTTTACAACCAGCATTACAAAGAAGTAATCAACATATTCCAAATTATTATAACTATAGCCTACAACATAATTATGATGCAATATTATATTCTTTTCAGTTGTTTTTAAAAGTATTCTAAAACTAGTGATACAAAATATAGCTTACCTGAATGTATTTTTTTGTGCTTAGTGAGGTGGTCATGACGAATAAATGTTTTCCCACATTCATCACATTCATATCGCTTATCATCATGATGTACTCGTAAGTGAAGTCTGTGAGAAAAAAAAAAATGGTACCTGAAATTCAGTGACCAGAAGAACACTGCTTGATAATGAATAAGTGATAAATAAATAATGAGAACTGGATTGTCCACTCAACCACCTTCACATATTATTTGCTTCCTATGTATGATTTTTAGAGTTCTTGCCAGCTTTTATCAATTAATCCTATTTAACTCTTCCAAAAATGCAAGTCAACATTTGCACAGGCTCATAGTATTTCTGGATGATACATCTCAACTTGTTAAGATCTCAGTCTATTTACTTCACTACATTTAGTAAATATATGAGTAATTCTTTATCTGACTAACCAAGTCCCAGAGATACAAAAATGCATTTCAGGAATTAGAATTAGACAAATGGATTCAGTGTTTACATGATTACAATAGTAAATGACAGAGCAGATAACTGAGGATTAGCTCTACTATGGACAACTAATACTACTTATAATTGATATTTGGGCATTTACGTATTCTGGTGGACCTCAACCTTAGGAATATTACACTTTACCACTTTTCTTCACATTGTTGAACAAAATGGGAGCCATTTTATAGTCACCCTAAAATAGATTATGAAAGGTTTAAATTATTAAATTTCATCTAACTTGAAGTATTTTTATCCTTGCAGTCTTCTAGCTACCCTAATGAAAACAACATTTTTTTCCATTCAAGTGGCCAAAACAAGTGTTGATTTTAATATAAAAAGGAAATGTAACAAAAATTAGTAAGCAGACTAGACTATATCTAAAGGGAAGGACATTTTGTTTAAATTTAGAGGTAAATTACAAGTGAAAGTGTAAATATTAAAGCCTTAAGACTAAGATTCTAAACCTGGTGTGGTGGTCCATGCCCATAATCTCAGCTACCTACAAGGCTGAGGCAGGAGATTCACAAGTTGGAAGGTGGCCAAGGCAACTTATCAAAACCTTGTCTCAAACTTGTAGAAAACAACTAGGAACATAGCACACTGATAGATGCTTGGTTAGTGTGTGTGATCATAGGTTTAATCCCAAGTCTTTCAAAAGTTAAAAAAACTTAAAATCTACAGAGCATTAATAAAAATTAATATTATATACACATTTCACAAGAGGTTACATCTTTAGGAAAAAAAAACCTAACATTTTACAAACTATAATGTTCTGAGAGCCATAACAAAAACTAAATAAGTCCCTAGAAGATTTTCTAGAATTGAGAATTAAAGTGTTTTTAATCTTGTTGTCATGCTAAAAATATTCTTTTAAAATATATACCAAGTTGGAAACACCAGAATTTTAACGACTTTTCAAAGAAAAACAATCTTTAAAAATTGCAATAATGATAACTTAGTAAACCCTTCAGTAAACTTGTTAATAAAATATTTAGTACCTTATACATAGATTATATTTATATGGAAATCTATTCAATAAGGTTTTTTCTTTGCATAACTCTGTATCATAGAGGCTAAGAAATATCTTAACATAAAAATTAGTAAGAAAATAAAACTAACATGGAGATATAATTTTTTCTTATTCAATATAAAGGAAAATGGCTTTTCTTACCTGTATGAACTTCCATGTCGAAAACTCTGCCCACAGATACTACAAAGATGAGGCTTTTCTCCACTGTGGATTCGCAAATGTTCTTTTAAAGTAGTTCTGTGTTAAAAGTACATGCATTTAAAATTCTTTTAACACCAATGCATACATTTCCCAGAGATTTTCAGAATATTTATTTGAAAGATATATAAGCAAAGAGATATTATCACAATTCTTCCCCCTTCTTCCTTCAATATTTTTGCTTTTCCTAACACTATATTCATCTAACAGCACGTCTTACACCTCTCTTTTAAAAAAAAATAAAGCAAGTTAGCTTTGTCCTCCTTTGCCATTGGTTTGCTTAGAGATTTAATTATTGAACATAAGCAAACTTTCAGAAAATAAATGAAAAATGCTAAATTATTACTGAATTAGGTAAAATAATGTAAAGTTTGCTAAGTAGCTTAATAACATTTTACAAATCCAGTTTATTAGTACTCCTAAATGCGTGTTCAATACTTACTTCAAAAATGTCTCAAGGCTTAGGACAAAGTTGCAAATGCCTCTCTGAAAATGAAAAAGCAACCTATGGAAAGATGTAATTCTATTCCTAAGTCTTTTAGCCAACTGACTGGATGGGTCACTGTGCAGCTATCATTACTCTAAATATATCACTAGCAACCCTACAGTTCTAATTTTGGGGGTTTCTCATTTACTGAAGTGTTGAGTCAAGGTGAAGCTTTGTAAGGGGGGAGGAAGTGAAAGATAAATATGCTTGACTTTTATAGGCTTTTAGCTGTAATTATCATTTAATTTTTACATCACTCTGCTACTTAATGAGTTTAAGAAATGAAAGCAGAACTCATCCAGCAGATGGTGCTCTTCTATAAGGTACATCAACACTAGACAAGCAATGGTTTCATTTCTAAACACCTTAGTGGAAAATACTCCTAAAATATTCTAGACCCCCTAAAAGTAGTGATAGTATACAGATAAAATGATTATTTTTATTTTTATTTATTTTTTATTTCTTGGATACAGGGTCTCACTACATAATTTAGACTCATAGTGATCCTCCTGTCTCAGCCTCCCAAGCACTGGGATTACAGGCATGTGCCACCATGCAGGATTTCAGTGGCCGGCACAGCATGAAGTACCAGGGATTGAAGCCAGGTCTTCATGCTTGCCAGGCAGGCGCTTAGACTGCCAAGCTATCTCCTCAGCTTTTATTTGGGTTTTTCACTTGCTTTTTGTTTTTATAGAAATCTCTATATAGCGAAAAAAGTTTGTAATAAAATAAGCTATATAATTTTCCAATCTGTAATTTTAGTTTCATTGTAGTACTGATTTTTCTATTCCTCCATCATAACCAGCTGTTAAAGAAAACAGCATTTCTAATACTTTAGTTTTGAAACTTTTATGTACTAGAGTATATAAAATTTATACATACTATAAAGAATATTAAACAAACACATACATTAAAAATGAGAAAATTACTGGTATCTGAAATGCTTCCACATAGTTCTCCTAAATCTTGTCCTTCCTCAGAAATAAGCACATGTACAAAGCAGTCCCTTTTTTGTTCTACTATATACATATGTGTGTGTGTGTATACATAAACAATATACCATATACTTCTGAAAACCTGGGTAGCAAGCACAAACCTTACAATATTGCCACTAGTAAGTACTAAAGGGCACAAAAAATAATATGAACACAATCTCTGGGTCAAAGTTTAGCTGGAATTTGAGCAACTTTCTGGTATGTCAGTGGGTAAAGTCATGAATATTACAAAACACAGGCTCTCCATAGTGGGAACATCTGAAAGAGCTATTGTATACCTAGTACTGAAAAAAAATCTAGCAGAAACATGTTCAAAGTAAGTAGGTGGCTCTATATCCTCTGCTTCTTAGCTCACAGTTACCTACATCTAACTTTCATGGACAGTCCCAAATAACACAATGACTTGAAATGAGCATCTGTAGTTAAATGAAGCAGAAGGACATAAAGAATTGGAACCTCCTTAGGACACAGAGGTACTACAGAAAGCAGAGTACAGAGAAGTCAGACCTCCTCCAGCACTGTCTCCTATTTAAAAGATAAAACACACCCACAGAGAATCTTGGCAATGACCACCTTCCACATTCTTCAGTCACACCACGACCTGGAAGGTGTATTCAATACTACGGGGCATATCATCTGCCATCTTGGTATCTTCACTCATCCTCCTCCTGGGAACTCCCTTTCTTCTCCCCATTGTTAGAACCCCTATTTCCTGTAGCTTGTTTTCCCTTTTAGGCACTTTCCCTCATTCTGGCAGAGCACGAACTTCATTAGTTATGAGAAATAATAAAGGCTCATTTCCTGAAGACACCAAGAAAATGTAACTGTTCATCTTCTGACCTGATTGCTAGTTTAGTTGAGGCAAGTTTTAGGTAAGAGATTAGTTTATTTTAGAATTTTGAAGGTACTACTGCACTGTCTTCTAGTGTTGTTCTTGAGAAAAACACAATTCTATCAGTGTATCATTTGTTAAGAGAAATATTCTCCTTGTGCTATTTTCAGAAATAGCCTTTTAATTGGCTACCTGGAAAGTAAAATCTAAAAGCCAAAATGTTGGCAAGGAGAAGGGTTAGGGCTGTTTTTAGCACTGAGGATGCACCTAATCACCTAAAAGTATGGCATATTTTAATACCAAAACTCCCTGTTAGTAAAGGGAAGGGGCCAAGGAGCAATGGCACATGTGGACTACAGAAAGGATTTCACTAATCTAACTTCTAAAATTTCAAGAGAATTTACTCCAGTGCTCCTTCACTGGCATTCTAGTAGTATTGGATACTGTGTGGATTTTGTAATGTAAACTAGGTTCTTGTATTTCCCCAAGGTCACATAGGAATTTGCCTTTCTTATATGTGTTAAGTCAGTTACCACTGATTTGTCAGTTACACGGCTTTAAAGCCTTGCAGTCTTGACATCTATTTTTTTCTATCTTCAAAAATAAATCCTTAATATATTTTTAATAGGATTACACAGAGATGACATGTCAACCATTTAAATCTGCAAATTCTGAATCCATGCCATCTTCTGTAGTACATAGAATTCCTTCTTTTACCCTTATATTTTAAAGTAATTCATATGTTAGGTAAAGTGTCTTGAATTATTGTACCCCTTTATAAGCTATACGCTATAATTACTTTAACATAAAAAGTACTAATTATTTTTAGTTATGCACATTTGTCACCTTTCTCTTACTGATTTCCCACAAATAAAACAAGTCCATTTTCTCTTTCCACCATGAGTACATTCTATATGGCGTTTCAAATTTCCAGTGTCATTGAACTGCCGACCACATATATCACATGGAAAAGGACCTAAAAGACAAAAGAAGAAAATAAAACGAATAGTGTGCATTTAAAATAAAGCTCAATACTAAAATAGAGTTGCTATAAAATTATTTCTTCACTACCAGGGTATGTAACATAATACATTGCATGTATTGATCTACAGTTTTCTCTTCCCTTCTAGACTATTTCTAGAAGATGGCTGTCTATCATTTCTATATCCTGAAAGTCATGTAGAGTTGACCTGCAACAGGCACATAACAAGAGCTGAATAAATTAATGTATTATAAGCTAAAATGGCCAATTCCTACTTTGAAATCAAATAAGGTAGAAAATACTACATACTTTCTGTGACGAGGAGGTGAAACCTTGAAAGAATGAAAACAATAACAGACCTTTTGTGGTTTGTGTCTAGTTGTCTCCTCAAAGCCTCATGCAATCATTGGAGCAATGGGCTTCTAGAGTTCATGATTAATTTATAATCTAATGCTAGGATTATCACTGTGGGTGCTGCTGGGATTATGGGTGTGAGTGCTACATCCTCCCAGGGGCAGATAGCCAAAATACACTAACAGGAAATGAAAAAGGCTTTATTTCTCCACTGCTGCTCCTCCCTTTTGGCTCTTACTGTTTTACTCTTTTTCGCCACCATGAATTGTTCTCCGCTATGTGCCACTCTTCCTTGGAGCCAGCTAACTATGGACTGAAACTTGCACAAACTATGAGCTAAATAAACCTTTCTTTCCTTAATTTTGGATGTCAGATATTTTGTCCCACCAATTAGAGAAAAGTAAAGGAGAGAGGAGCTTACCAATTATAAATACAGAAAAGGTGACATGGTGAAGGTTTAAATTTCAGAAATTTACTACAGTAAAAGACAGCTTGCCCTTTATCATACTCTTGACACTTTCTCAAGCAGTTCTGGAAGTCTTCTTTGCTGTCTATAGTTGCAGTCTCACAGCTGCCTCACTGCACTGAATTGAGTCAAAATGTTTGTCTTTCCTGTGGTTAGATCAAGTGACTAAAGTGGATGAAGACATACCATAAATCCTGCCTGTCTGCTAGGGAACACTCAACATCAGCATTCACTGTAGATCTGATAGCATCTCATAAAGGTACTCATAAAAGAGGACCTTTAGGAACTGCTTCAAAATGTGGCAAGAATGATGGGATAAATGTGTTCAGGGAAGGGGGATTATTGTGAGGGGAACTAATGACAATGCGACTTTTACTGTAGTCATTTTTTAAAAATTTAAATGTTCACTGTATACTTCTATCACACTGCACAATGCTATTTTCTACACAAGTTTTAGTGATACTGAGTAGAGTGAAACCAGTGCAGCACATTTTTGTATAACCTTACAAAATTAAACCAAATTTCTTACAGTAATTGTCTTAGTTACTTTGCATATTGCTGAGACAAAATACACAACATCCAAGGTTAAAGTGAGAAAGGTTCATTTAGCTCACAGTCTTTAGACCTTTCAGCCTATAATTGGTTAGCTCAAAGGCAGGGTGGCACATGGTGGAGAGCAATAGTTCATGGCAGCAGAAGAGAGTAAAAGCAAACAAAGGAGGAAAAGACTGGCCTCTTTCTGTACCTTATATTGTACGTAGTCTACCTACCCTAGAGCAGATGTAGCACTACATCCTTAATTATAGCACTGGACCACGAATGAATTGCAGACTCTAAATTCAGCCACCTTGGAAAACCCTGCCCACCATGACTACTTGAGGCTTTAGGGGGACATCCACTCACAAAATGTAACATTTTGCCTCTGGGCCCTGAAAGACTCATGTATGTTCCTCTATGCAAAAGGCATGTAGATCATCTCTAAGAGTTGCTGAAGTCCTAACAGTTTCAGCATTACTGAAAAGTCCAAGTTCTGAGTCTTCCCTCAGAAGTAAGGCAAACTCTTAACCATGAGCACCTGTACAAATGAAAAAGAAATTTAAACACTTCCAGCAGTCAATGGCACAAGATAGACGTTTGTATTCCAAAAGTTACAAACAAGGAATACAAAGGAATGGAACCAAAGCAAATCAAAATCCAGGAAGGCAAATATTAGGTCATGTAGTTCCATGTGCATCACTGAGGTAATCTGTGGCAAGACATGAACTCCAAAAGGTGGCTCCAGCCTTAGAGTACTGCTGATGGCTGTAGCTCTCATGACTTCTCTCTTGGTCTACTCTGCTCCCTCTTTGCAGTTTGCCTCAACTGACCTACACTCCTGGTTTCTCCAAGCTTCTGGTGTCTGTACTATACCTTCACACTCACTGCTTCCCATACTGCTTTCTCAGAGACATATTACCTAGCCTCCCAGGTCTTCTAAAATCTGGTGGAAGCCTTCCTGACCACATAACCCTTCCACTCTGCATGCAACTAAAACCAGTGCCACATGGATAATGCCAAGATCTGATGCCAGCTGTAGTAGTAGCCAGGTTTCCCTTTCTGTTGACTATAGTGATTGAGTAACTGGATCACTGAGCACTCTGAATCCCATTTTAAAGAATAAATTCTCTACACTGCCTCCATTCTGGAACACGGTGTACTGCAGCTTTCTCCTCAAAGAAGTCTTCCACAATTTTGAGGCTGCAAAGGTTAAAAGAGCCAAAGAGTAGACCCTGCTGCTTCTTGTGATGGCATCAGGCCATCTTTCATATTCCCCTGTTCCTTTTCGGCAACCAAGATCTCCTTAGCTCTATTTTTGCATTCCACAGCTTTACTGGAGCTTCCTTTCTGGACAAACCCATAACGGCTTAAATCATTCTGCTGGGCTCTCTTTGATTCACAACACAAATCTGGCTAAAAGGCTAGTGGAAGCCATGCCACCTCCTCCATTACACCGCCTTGAAATTTCTTTTATAAGATTAATTAGTCCACCACTCTTAATCTCATTCTCAGGAAAGTCTCTGGACATGAGTAAAATGCAGACAAACTTTCTGTGAAGCCATAACACAGATCATTTGAAATCCAGCAGCCAATGAAGTTAGTGTGCCCCAAAGAAACTTCCTTGGCCTGATCTTTACTGGCAGGATTTCTATCAGCATTCAAGTCTTCTGGACTCTGACCAGAATCATCCATATAGCACAGACTAAAATGTTCCAGCTCTACTTTTTCAGGAGCATCTCTGAACTTTTCCTAACTCGTCTCCTTCCAACAAGCCAGTTCCAAAGACTCTTGAGCCACGTGACCAGGTAATGTCACAGCAATGACTTCTTCAGTACCAAATTCTGCCTTAGTATTTTTTTCTCACTACTGTCATAAAATACCCAACACCCAAAGTTAAAAGAGGCAAGGTTTATTTAGCTCACAGTTTACAGAGCTTTTAGTCCCTAATTGTCTGGCTCTAAGGCAGGTTGCACATGGCAGAGAACAACAGTTTATGGTAGTGGAATACAGCAAAGATAACAAGAAAGAGACAGAGAGAGGGTACAAAAGAGCTCTTTCTGTCCCTTATATTGTATGCAGGCTGTCTGCCCTAGGGCAGGTGTAACACACTCACCCTTAATTCCAGCACTGTACCATGAATCAATCACAAACTCTAGATTCAGCCACCTTGCAAAAGTCTGCCTACTATGACTGCATGCAGCTTTGAGGTGACATCTAGACACAAATCATGATAGTAATACTGATCTTAGCTAGATTCTTTTTTTTTTTTTTTATGTATTTAGTATAGGGTCTACAGGTCTCACTACACAGATCAAACACACTGATTCTCCTGTTTTCAGCTTCCCAAATGCTGGGATACAGGCATGCAGCACCACGCCCAGTCTCAATTACCATCTCAACATGGGGTTGTCTTAGATGGACTCTGAAATTCACAATGATTTTACCAAGAAAACAAGTGGAGAGAATAAGTTTTGATAAATGGCAACCCAAAAGAATATGTGAAAAGAAATATAATAGATATAGCTCAAGGAAGAAACACATTTGAAAGATGTCTCAGAATTTGAAAAGGCAAACTAAAGAGAAATTGTAGTGAATTAACCATAGTAGCACAATTTGGATACTGGAATTCACAAACACACTTGCAAGCAAAATTGCTTAGGAGCCAGAGTAGCCTGGGGAGAAATTCAATTTAGTTTTGTATACAAAACAATGAGAGATGGCCTCAAAAATTTATACTGCATTAAGCATCTACAACATTTTTACTTTATTTTATTTATTTATTTATTTTTTGGCTGGCTCAGGCTGCTAAGGGCGAGTCTAGTGAGGCATGGGGAGGTGGGGATGGAGCCTTGGTCCCTTGCAACTGACAGGGTTTGCTTCAGCAGGCACTTAAACAACTGAGCTAACCAGCAAGCCTTCCAACATTCTTAATTTCTAATATAATATTTTGCATGGAATTTGAATCTTTTCTTCACTTTTTAACTCATTCAAGTATTAGTTCATATCTAGTTAAGCACAATGTGCTATTAAAAATCTCTCCAACCTCCCTGCCTCTCAGCACAAAAGGATCCCAGGAATTGACAAAAGGAGTATATTTGCACTGGTAAACATAAAAAGATCAAGTAAATAAAAGATTCAAAGTAAGCACATCGTGACAGCTGTGGTGTAAGCAAAGAATCAACTATCTACTGGTAAAACTTCTTATAAGGTAATAACTATCCATATTGTTTAAGACTAAAGCTGGCAAAAGGAGAAATGGTGCTTTAATGTTAAATATTTATCAGAGTTCTTCAAAGAAAATCACTACTACACATTTCTGGGTGTTTTTTTTCCTATATTGTGAATTCAGTTTTGCATGCAAACAAACCTATTTGAACTTTTTATATATGAAACTAAGCTAGAAACTTACACTAAACTAGATCTTGATGCCAACTTTCTAGATAGCCTAGAATAATAAGATTTGACTTTTAAAACTCAAACAGTAACTCTTACATTTATAAACAGACATACATATTAAAAATTATTCTCACCATATTTGATTGAAAAAATAAACCATATAATATCTAGTTGAGCCTCTTTTCAGGAAAGTCCTTTTCAATAACTCTTAAGAGCTAATTCAAGCGGCCGAAGAGATGCTTCAGTGGATTAAGTGCTTCCCTGGCAAGTGCAAGGGCCTGAGTTCAACCACCAGTTTCGAAAAAAAAAAAAAGCTAATTCAGCATATCACAGTCAGATACTAACATGCTTTTGCTAATGAGAAAATAATGATTGTAACAAGTTAATTTGTAGGCTCACATGTGTTAAAAAGGTTAATAGAAACATTAAATTAGCATCTTGGAATTTTCTCTCAATGTTCTCAAAATGCTAATTCATTTACTAAATGATGTGACTAATAAAAGAAACATAAAGAAAGTGGAATCTAGAATGTCCATTATAAAAATTACTGTATTTCGCTAGAATGCTGTTATAGTAACATTAACTACAGTTTTCATTTCAAAATAAAGAAAAACTTACTAATTTTCAAATAAAAACTATTTTTCCTGGAACTGAAGTGTAAAGAAATATCTCACATGAAGTATGCAATCATGAACATGCCTCCAAATTACAGTTCTTAACCATAAAAACTTTTCATAGAATCACATCTTAGAATTACTGAAATGGAATATCATGACTGCATAACATAGTAGAGGCCTTTCTTTCTTTCTTTTTTTTTTTTTTTTTTTGGTACCGAAGCTCAAACTCAGGTCCTTGCACTTGCCAGGCAGGTGTGTAAGCCACTGAGCTATATTCCCAGCCCCGGTAAAGGCAATTTGAACTAAAAAGAAGTAATTTAGCATGTAATATCATTATATACTAAAGTCACAAAAAAGCAAATGTCTTCTTACAACAAAGAGCCTTGAAAATATCTGAAGATAGACATATTCCATCTCCCTTCACAGACAAACTTTTTCAAACTACTTCAACAGTTTTTCAGATGTCTTTAAGTTCCTGTGTCACCAAAATCATTCACCTCTAAAATGCATATTTATTAAAGTATACTTGTTAGTATACATCTTAAATGTTGTATGCAAAAATGAATGCATTTTCCAAATCAATTTAAAACTATTTAGACTACCACTTCCACAATCCTGAACAATATATATTAATATAGTTTAAAACTATATTGGTTTTGTCAGTCATATCACATTATCATTTCATATCATATCTTTGCCTAAACAACATTTTCTGTTAAACCCATCCCAAAATAAGGAGTTTGGAGTATATTCTATTTTATAATAATTTTTCCAAAACTTAATGATTGATTAAAAGTCAGATCCATTTCACAACCTACAATTTTGTACTTATTCTTAATTTTAACTTGATTTGTTTTGATCTCATAGTTAGCATACAGATTTTTATATTTTTTACAAAAACTTTTTGCATATTAAATGGCCCTTTTGGTTTTATGCCATCTAGAATATTATCTACCAAATTTATTTTTACTTATTTAAAGTTATTTTTATTTAGGTTCTCAATAAAAGCATTAAACAGAACATGAAAAATGCTTCTGTGTGTGATAACAATTCATCTCTGGGATCAACTGCCATTTATTAAAGTATACCACTCTATAGACCAAGCAGACCTACCATGGTCAGAGACATTAGGGAAAGAATTCGTCAAATATAGTATTTTACTCCCCATATAGTAATTTTATTTCATTCTTTGATAATGAGATTTATTAAGCAAAAATGTCTTATCTCAAGGACTCATAAATCTATCCAATCGACAAATGTAAATTATCTGCACTGTTTATGCCAGCACATTTGCCAACCAAAATAAAGCACAACACCATATTTACTGATCTCCTAGAAGTACTCCTCTAAATTTATGATTTGCTTTTCCTATTTCAATATATAAGGTTCATCAAGAGTGGTTCAACAATTCCCCAAATAAAACAACTTAGTAAAACTCTAACAAAATATGTATATGATCTGTGTAAGGAAAACTACAAAATACTAATGAAAGAAATGAAAGCAGAACTAAATAAATGGAGACATTTCTCTGTTCATGGATTAAAAGACTCGATACTGATAAGATACTATTTTCCAAAAATCTTAAAAATTTTGGAAAACTATTTCTTGTGTATTGACAAAATAAGTAAGTGTTCATATAGAGGTAAAAAAAATCCAGAGTAGTCAACAAAATATTAAGGGCAAAGTTAAAGAACTGACAATACTCAACTTCAAGACTATAGAGTAACAACACTCAAGACAGTGTACTGGCAGAAGAAATGAGAAAAAAGATCAATAAAATAGAAGAGATAATCTACAAGTCAACCTAGACTCACATAAATATGACCAAATTATCAAGAAAGGAGTGAAGGCCAATCAATAAAGCAAACAATCTTCTCAAAAAAAGGTATTGAACGAATGGGCACACACAGGAAAAATTTACACAGACAACCTCATTTACACCTTTTACAAATGAACTCAAATCACAGACCTAAGTGGAAAACTAACAAAGTTTTGTAAGATAATGTAGGCAAATATTTTGTTAACTTTGGGATTGGAGATGACTCTTTAGACATGAAAACAAAGGAACAATTCATGAAAGAAAGAGCTGATAAGCTAGAGTTCATTAAAATGAAAGATTGTTTCTGTGACAGACACTATCAAGATAGTGAAAAGATAAGCCAGACTGATAATATACTTTAAAAGAAATCTACAACTCTCAAAACTCAACAGTAAAAATCAATCAACCAAATGAACAATGGATCAATGATATGGCAGAAATAATATCACAGAAGATATACAAATGGCAAATAAATATATGAAAAGATGCTCTATTTCATATGTCACCAAGAAAATACAAATTCTAACATCTATTACAAGGGATAAAATTCAGAAAATTGACAGTACTAAACACATAAGCAAAGATGTGACTAACATTCATTGTTGGTAAGAATGCAAAACGGTACAGCAATTTTGGAAGATAGTATGGCAATTTTTCACAAACTAAATATACTTCTACCATCTACTGGTGCCTTCATACTCCCTGGCTGAAAGTTTGTGTCCACATAAAAAGATACAGGTTATAACAATTTTATTCATGGTCACCAAAACTTGGACATTCATCAGTTATGACAAATATATCACTATGATGGTGGATGTTAATAACAGGAATGCCGTGTGTTTGACAGTAGGAGGTGTAATGAAAAATATTGTAATCTGTCTGTAATTAGCTATGACTCTGAAACTACTAGACTTTCAAAAAAAAGAGTAGGTTAAGAATAGATGGTGCCTCTGGCATGATACAGTAACTGTCACAGCTTCTTTAAGGAAGAGTATCTTGCTTACCCAGATGGAACTTTTCCTGATGCTTTAACCGTGCAAACCTTGACTTGAAATGTTCTTCACAATAGGTGCATTTAAAAGGTTTATCTTGAGAATGCAGAATCATATGTTCCTCCAAGTGTGGTCTTCGAGTAAAAGATTTCTTACAAATCTAAATAAGAATGAACATAAAATATAAGAGAACCAGAATTAAAAATTAAAACATAACATTTATAATGAGAAAAAAACACCACAAAATTTAAATGAAGTCAAAAAACCCACCAAAAAAACCTCTCCCAAAAGTATAAACAAATTCTAATTGTAGGGAAGAAGGGAGCCCTGACGGAATTACAGTAAGTAATTCTTTTAAATTAGTACTAAAATAACTTGGCTTTTATCTCCTTCTATGTTTAATAGGGCTATAGAATAACCTAGTTCAATTCTAGACAGGAATCCCTTAGTCTGTGAAATATATGTTTAAGCCATTTATATGCAAAAAATAAAAGACTATCATTGTTACCATATTTTTGATAATATATAATTAATAATCCATCATTTCACAAAATATCAATTCATCATTTTATGGCTGAGGATAATGAAATTCATTAAAGGGAAAATATATAGATTCAAGTAATATGAAATCAGGAACTTCAAGTTATAGAAGCTAAAGTTAGAGAAAGGTTCAGACTATCCCTCTCTTTTTCTTCATACCTATAAACTGAAACATTAAAGGAGATAAGAATGATAAGGAGTATTAAATATTAAATGCTATTTGTGTAAGAACTAAAAGAACACTTTAGGGATGTGATAGAATAGATACCTTAATTCTTGCATCCCACTAGAAAAGAAGTCTAGTTACCTTCATCTTAAATCTGTCTGCTTACAGTGATTTGTTTGATTCTGAGTAGGTTAGAAGTGAAAATTTGGCACTTCTGAGGCTATGCTACAAAAAGCCTTTTAATTTTTATTTTTCTAGGCTTCCTGGAACACTCAGTCCTAGAACCCAACTGCTATGCTAGAAATTAGCTAAAATAGCCTCATGAAAACTAGACTAAGCTTCTGCTTAGCAGCAGCACCACATGCTGGGCCTGCCCTGCCCCCAGCACGCTAAGGCAGTTCCCGAGATGGGTGTGGTGGTGCCCGCCTGTAATTCCAGCGCTGGGTAGGCTGAAAACAGGAGGATAACTATGCGTACGAGCTATGTAGTGAGACCCTGTATCAAATTAAATAATAATAATAATGATAATAATAATAAAATAAATTAAAAATTAAAAAAAAAATAAAAACAAAGAAGCTCCTGACTCCTGGTCATCAGGTAACACCAAACTGCCAGGCACATAGGTTAGTAACTTGGGAAGGGTCCCCAACCAGGCTACATCATTGACTAGCTAGCACAGCTAAATGGTCTCAACTGACACTGTGGAAATACAAAAACTACCTAGCAAAAATCCTACCTAGCAAAAAACCTACTCCAAATTGGATTCTTGACTCATAAAAAGGCAAGACAAAACAAAATAGTTCTTTAAGAACACTAACATTGAGGTGGCTTATTACGTAGCAACAGATAACCAGAAATGGGGGGTGAGAGGTGTTTAATATCTTAAGCTCTCCAACAGTAACACACAGAACAGTAAGCATACAATGCAGCAATTTCTTTTTTTTTTTTTTTTTT
>NDGN011447684.1:0-14043 GCA_002564285.1 Tympanoctomys barrerae
TTTAATCCCTTTGAATGGTTTCTTTCCCTTTCACAGTATCTATTGACCTTTCAGACTGTCCTTACTCTTTCAGGTTCCTACACTAAGGAGATAACATGAAGTTTACACATTTGGTTCTGCTTTCACTTATGAGTATTGTTTGCAGTGGCATCCATTTACCTATAAAAGCCTGGAGTTTCTCCTCTTTTTTTTTTTTTGGTTCCCAGAGTTGCAAAGGTATCTTTACATAATATTTTCAATACATCCATAATCTTTACGAAGCAGAAAAATGTAAGAAACTTCTCTAAATATTTAAGTATTTAAACATTAAGCTTTTCAATGATTACATAGTTGAAATGTATGTTCTCATGCATCTTAGGATCAGTCATATGTATTTAATGTTTTGATTCTTATGATTTTCCTTCTCCTCACTCACCATCTTCCCTTTGGTTCCAGACTCCTTTCTCCATTTCATCCTCCTCATCATCATTTGTGTAATTATCATTGTTTAGTTCATGTTTGTGACATATAAAAGTTGTATTCATTGTGGAGATTTGGTACCTGACATCAAATCTTCTTATATCCTGCGCTTCCATCTTTGGCCTCCAGATGCCCTCTCATTTGCCAAAGAACTGTCTCTCTGTGTACTGTATCATCTTTTTTATAGCTGAGTAATACTGCATTGTATAAAAATATCACATTTCTTTTCATCTGTTCCTCAATTGATGGGCATTTTGGTAAAATGATAAATTGTGATGATAAATTGTGATTCCATAAACATAAGTGTACATATATTGCTGTGATATGATGTTTTCAACTCATTTGGAAAAATTCGCAATATAGCTGGGTTAAATAGGATGACTAATCGTAGTTTTCTGAGTAATTTCCACACTGATTTCCACAGTCAATCTACATTCCAATCAACAATGGAGAAGGGTTCCTTTTTCTCCACAGCCCCACCAACATTTGTTATTGGTTGACTTCTTCATGGTAGCCATTCTTTCTGGGGTGATATAGAATCTCAGTGTTGTTTTAACTTGAATTTCTCAAATGACGAGTGATAGTGAACATTTTTTCATGTATTATTTGCCGTTGGTATTTCTTCCTCTGATAAGTGTATTCATCTTGGGTGCTCATTTTCTTGCAGAGTTTTGTTTGCTGAGTTTTCAGTGTTGCAGCACCAATCTGATCAGTTGTATTTAATGCGAAAAGTTCCCCTTATTTGTTTCTGCTCCAATAAATTGTTAGTATCCTATCAATCATCATATAATTTATATCTGCAAACCAAGTGTCAAAAATAAACCTTACAAAAGATTTTCCCTTTCTTCCAGCCAGGACTTCAACACTATTTGAGATGTCAAGTGGGACCATACTAAAGCCTGAGATTTTCTTCAGAAACAGCCAATCCTCTCTAAGATTTAGCAATAGATGACATCCCCAGAGGAGTACTAGCTTACTTCATGCAAAAAAGAAAAAAAAATCCAAACACCAGCTTACAGAGGAAATATGATTGATGGGAATTCAACAGTGAGTCCCGCAAGGAGCTCTGTAAAGCTTGCTCTTATGCCGAATCTTCTCCAGTGGACCTTCTTAACAATTTCATTAGAGACTGTCAACTCTTTTAAACATTTTAAAATACTGCCATTCTGCAGGCTATGTAACCTCAAGGGCAGAACTGGGCCCAGCAGAGGTGGCTAAGAGGCTCACTTTGACTCACTGTAAGATCAAAGTTTCAAATAATTATTATTGAATGAGGCAGTGACTGAATTGAAAGAGGTTTGAGATGAAGCCCTATTACCTCCTAAGGTCAGCATTAAAATCTCAGCATTTAAAACCTCCCTGGTGACTTTGGACAGCCTAAGCAAAGTGGACATGAAGAGATAAGTTTTGGTGAGACACTTAAATCTGGAGGGCTGTGTTCCAATATTTCTGTAGGTGCAGAATCTTTAATGTCCAGGATGATTCAGAGGGCCATCCAAGCACCTTGCAGAAGGCCAGAACCCAAATGGGCATCAAGAAAAATATATCAGAAAGGAAGAAACTATATATCAGAGCTTGGTTCTGATTCTCTAAAACAAAGTTTTAAAAAAAGTCCATATTACCAACACCATCCCACCACCAATGAAATTTCTAATGGCAGAGGACGAAGATGCAAGAATTCAGAAATTCAGGGCAGGCAGTGCAGTGAAGCATGACTGGCCAGGATGAATTTCCAGGACACTGGCTTCTGTGACATGCCTGTGTGCTCTGCCCCATCTGAAAGTGGTAGGCCACCTGCACCACTTACTTTTGACCTGGCTGAGCGTCAGTCCTAGAGAGTACCACATGAAAAGGAGCACATGAATCTGAATTCAGCTTCTTTGATGACAGCATCTCCCATTCTCTGCTGATATCAAGGCACCAAAGTATGTGACAGCTTTATGAATGGGTTTCACCATCTAAATTCTGTGGTGACACTTACCATCCCTCACTCTCTGTCTCTTTTTTGATTACCCATGACACTATGGCATGTACTACATGCAAGTGCAGAAACAGCAGCATGCTACAAAATGAACACAGGTTTTGGGGACTAACAGACCTGGATTTGAAATCGATTTCTGCAACTCCCAACTGCAACTAAGGATGTGCATTTGCAAACTTTGAGAGCCAAGGTCAATGTGTTCATCTGTAAACTGAGGAATGCAGTAACTCTGGGAATTTTGAGTGCTGGGATCATTGAGGATTCAAGGAGGGTTAAAGAAGATCTCAGAAGATGCCCAATGAATGCTCATTCTCTGCTTCCTCCTCTTGTCCTGTGCCTCCCTAGACTATACCATCCCCCTTAAGATGCCAGTTTCTCTCTTCAACAAGGGTGTGACACTTTAAAAATAAAACATGTCTTCAATGATGGCTGCATGATCTATATAAAATAAGGCACCTTCTGCCAACTAAATAGAGGAGAGCATGTACTCATTCCTGTTCTAATTTAATCTGTCTGAGTGGCTGGAGATCTTTGTGAGGTAAATATTGTTTTCACTTTGACCTTGGTGCACTGTTCCCATTGAATCTGTCTCAGTCTGTCCTTTTGATGTCATCCTGATGGCTTCCTAATAGATTGAAAGCATTTTGCACAGGACCGAGATTAGTGGGATCTAATAGCCTCTAAACACCTGTTTACCTTGGATATTCTGGGTAACTTGCTGTTCTACCTAATAAAGACCTAGAATGTGTGCTTAAATTACCTATTTGCATAAAATTGAACTCATCAAAACATACAACCAACATCAAACACCGTGAGCCGTGCAATGATTTGAGAGCTTCCTACGAGCCCAGACCAGGAAGAGCTCACTAATGTTCCTGACACAGGAAAATGAGCAGAGCTTTGCCCTCAAACACTTTGGAAATTTATTTTTAAAGCATCTTTTACTCCAATGTATTAATTTCTTTATTTTTTTCCTTTTCACTAAGATTTACCAAAAAAATTGTTGTAGGTCTTTCTCCATGAAATTAAAAAATGTCTATTTACATATAATGTAATGTTTGATTTGGACAAGTGGAAAAAGACAACTGTCCATGGTCAGTACAGGTCAGACTTTCTAATCATCTGGCGTGCTATGGGCAGACCCAGCTACTCAGGGCTCAAGTGCTGCTTTGATATCAGATACAGCTTATTTTTGTCGAAATAACTTATTATGTAATTTTAAAGCAAATGTGTATTCATTGTAAAGCATGGAGGAAACAAGCCATGAAAAATAATAGAAAGCACAGTTTTCTCAATGTACCTATTTGAGATGACTACTGGTAATAGGTTGAGAGGTTTTCTCTCCCAGGAAAAAGTAAAGATATATATTTTAAAAATAGGCACATACTCTAAACTGCAGGAATTTTTTTAGGTTCACCTTCTCCACAATACGTCATGATCACCTGCCCATGTGAACTCGCTTCTATGTGCATCTTACTGGTTGCAAAACATTGTAAGTATTATGAAACATAGTTTATTTTAAAATAAGGCAAAGCTTTTTTTGGTCTTTTTCCTTTTTTCTTTTAAAGACGAAAAACAAATTGCAGAAACAAAGACAAAGACAGAGTAACAAGTGACAGTGTAAATGGTATAGAGTTTCAAAATGAATAAAAATTTAACAATGGTTATGTTACATACTTTCATTGTCAAAACTGTTGTTCAGATTAATAGATACAGGCATGCAAAATTGGTCAAATAGTTAAACATTAATGCTTACTTTCAAATAAACTAATTTTTGTCTTTTCCTTTTTTATTTTTTTATCTTAGGGAAGAGTCTACAGGGTGTTCAAGGTCTCACTACTAGATAGGACTCATAGCAATGCACCTGTTTAGAGCCTCCCAAGAGCTGGGATTACACACATGTGCCACCATACCCAGTCTCAATTGCCATCTCAGCGCTCCCGGGGGGCAGGGCCAGTATGGCAGGCCTAGGGATCGAACCCCGGCTCCTGCTACTGCTTGCAGGCACTTTAATCCACTAAGCTATTTGATGGACCCTTCTTTTCCTTTTTTACTTTATATTTTTTAAAAAAATTTATTTTAAAGAGAGAATACTAATTGATAAGACATTAGATATGTTACTCATTTAAAAGAACAAGATGAGATTCAACCGTGGTTTTTGTATGCGCTATATGCGCAACCACATTTATAACAGCTCAATTTGTCATAGTTAAATCTTCGAAACAACCAAAATGCCCATCACCTGAGGAATGGATAAAAAGATTGGTATTTTTATACAATGGAGTATTTCTCATCTATAAAGAAAGACAAACTTGAGGCCCTTATAGGTAAATGAATGCAACTAGAGGCTATACAAAGAAATGAAATAAATCAGGCCCACTTGGGTAAATATTGCAATGCCTCCCTAGTGTAAGGACCTGAAAGAATAAATAAAATCTGAAAGGAATAATACAGTAAAATGGAAATAAACTGAATATAAGGAATAAACAATAAAGATGAGAGAAAGGGAAAAAAGAAAAAAAGGGAGGAATGTCATGCAAGTATACATTCAGAATAGCTGAGATGACTGTGGTATTCATTTCTATCAGTTTTTTGAAAGTAGCAGCTAATGTTTAAAATTTTCACATTGACCATATGTTATTATCTATATTCTAAGCAACACTTTTTTTTTTGTATTTTAGGGAAAGGGTCTACAGGGTGTTAGATTGGACTCATAGTGATCCACCTACTTATAGCCTCCCAAGAGCTGGGATTACAGTGCACATCGCCATGCCCAGTCTCCATTGCAATCTCAGCATGCCCCAGGGGTGGGGCCAGCACAACAGGCCTGAGACCCAGCCCCTGCACCTGCTTGCAGGCGCTTTAATCCACTGAGCTATTTCGCCAGCCCTGCACCACTCTTTTTGAGACAGGTTCTCACTATGAAGTCAGGCTGGCTTTGAACTCACTACATAGCCCAGGCTGGCCTCAAACTCATGGTGATCCTTCTGCCTTAGCCTCCCAAGGTCTGGGATTATCAACAACCTCCACTGTACCCAGTAGCACTCATTTTTGAAAGAAAAAACAAACATTTCCGCTAAACCTTTGCTTCAATCCAAGGTTTTTTCCTGACTTGATTAATTCTTGAGAGTAAAACTGAAGGACCAGAGCAATTTTTTAAAAACTTAAATATTGCCAAAACATCTCCAAAGTGTGAAATGATACTATACATGGACACGATACACACCATTGGAAGTATACTGCTGTTTAGGTGTTTGCTTTCAAAAACACTAAAATTCTTGATGTCCAAGATTGTGTCTTATTCATCTTTATATTCAACAGCTTTATGCCTTTGCATATTATGTCACTGAAGGATTTATTGAATAGGTGAATGATTCAAGAATCTTCCATTGTTCAAATGAATATGAAGTATGAGTCCAGTTGGCATGATTTTTTTTAGGCAGGGTCTTGCTATGAGGTTTAGGCTGACTTTGTGCTCACTTTGTACACCCCAGGCTGGTCTGAAACTCACAGCAATTTTCCTATCTCAACCTCATGAGTGGTGGGATTGTAGGCGTGCACTACCATGCTTGGTTCTGGGGCTGGCATAGCATGCAGGGCTAAGGATTGAACTTGGGTCCTTGTGCTTGATAGGTAAGGGTTTATGCTTCTGAGTTTTGTCCCCATTCCCAGCATGATGTTTTTGAGGCACAGTTAAACAGGAAAAATGAGAATTTTGTGTTATAGTCTCTCTACCATCCCCAGATTTCATAACTCTCCTGTAAAAAACAATGACCAAGTCACTCTTAGGTTACTCACATATATGGCATTCAGTTTTACTCATGAAATATGCATATTCATATCTCCTATAAGCTAATTATAATTATATAGAATTATACTCATATCCTGAAATACTGTGCTTCAGGGGAAGTAGCCAACCTGACATGATGAGAGGTTCCAGAAAGACAGTGCTCAGCTTAATAAAAATCTCCTACTTTTCATTTTCTCTTTGTCACAGAACTTTGTGTTTCATTAGTACCTAGAAAACTGAATGCATAAATATCTCCAAATTCAGGTTTTTTTGGTTATTTCATGCAGGGCAAAGAGAAGGCTTACCCCATGACACCATAGAAACACTTATCCCTTTTTTCACTAGCAGATGTCTGTAGTTCAAAATGTTTACATCCTTTGTATGGAGCTGGTACATTCATAGCACATCTTAATTCTTATTTTCATCCCTTTCCCTCCTCCACTCCCGGCTCCATCTCTTGATAACTTCTCACTTTGAGAAAGCTCAATCGCCCTGATTCCTATTATCTGTCTTTTTATTTTTCTCCCTATTTATCATTTGTGTTTCACATATAAGAAACACCATGCAGTATTTAGATTTAGGTGTCTGGTGTATTCCACTTACCATTATGGATTCAATGTGTCCCCATTTATTTTTTCTTTTCCTCAGCACTGGGGATTGAACGTGGGGCTTTTGCGTGCACTACATCATCAGTCCTTGCTTTTACTTAAACGCAGGGTTTCGCAAGTTTGGATCCTGGGCTGGAACCAAACTTGTGATCCTCCTCCTTTGCGAGTCCTGGGATTATAGACATGTGAATGATATCCTGTTGTTTCTAACACTTTTAAGCCACCTAGGGTAAAACTATATTGATTTTTCTGCTCCCAGACTTCCTGGTTCACTGGTGGCAATGGATATAGACCATTCTAGATTATCCATGCAGGAATCATGCCTCCTTGAGTAATTTTTCTTTCTACAGCCCACACATGCCTCCAAATATGAACAAACATGTACCTGGCTGACTCCCAGAATGATCTGGTTTCTGTTATCATTTAGATTGCTACTTTATTCATTAGTTCATGGTTATTTATTTAATGATGAGGTGTGCTTTTTCCTCTACCAGGTATAAGTGCAAGGTAGCATCAACCATAATGACAGCATAAGCTCAGTGCATTGGACATACAGAANAAAGCACCTGTCTCTGGGATTCAGGAAGTCTCACAGATAACGATCTTGACTATGATGTCTGAGATGCTTCATAGAGGATGAGCTCAAGTGTGCCGTGCAGATGGTACTATAGGGGTGGATAAAAATGGAATGCATTTCTGTTCAGAAACATTGCACAAAAAGTGACACAGAATGGTGGGCCCATCACAGAATGGCCATTTTCCTAGAGGAGGCTTCCCCTTCCAAAGCCTCTTTCCACCTCATCTCCATGGTATCCCTACACACACACACACACACACACACACACACAGTGCCATCTACCACAAAAGTAGAGATCACGAAGTCTTTATTCTTTGCTACACCTGCTCTCTGGTGATGGTTGTTTTATGTCACTGTTTCATCCAGAGTGGCTGCACCTGCTTCCCTAGACAGATTCAGTTTATCCAGCCACTATATTTCTATAGATCACTTAAACTCACAACTGTAGCCACTTACTTATTTAGCTTAGTAACTTCCATGTGCATTGGAGAGAGGACAGGACACTTTAGAGCAAGGTCAATCACTGTTACCCTCAAAGAACTATTTTCAAGTTCTTCAGCCATGTATCTACATGAAGCACAAATTCTGGCCATGAATCTCAGTGGACTACATGTCCAAAAGTCAACTTTGCTTCATCAGTAAATATGTCTGATCCAATCCTTAAATATATCTTTCTATTTCAGAGAATTGTTCTTTATCCTAGTACCCTCTTTACCTATATTTTTAATGAATAGTTCCCAAGTTTGTGGGCAGAAAATTCACCTGAAGACCTTATTAAAAATATAAGACTCACTCAGCTGAATTTTAATCTTCAAGGATCAGAGTTGGGAATCTGAGTTTAACAAACTCCAGAGAGACCCAGTTCATTGTAAGAAAATAAAAGGGGAAAAGACATATGTATATATGAATTATGTACACATGCATATACACATAATACACATCTATGCATATATATACACATATAGTTAGTTATACGTATATATTTCCAGCATACATCTATAGTGATCTCATGAGTTTTGCTCCTTTTCTTCATGTTCATCAATCTCTCTTTAAGAACAAACATATTTCCTTCCCTCTGTCAATTGGCTCAAGAATCTCACTGATTTCTACCTTTATCTTTAGATTTCTAATGTACCTCACTTTCTAGTAATAGCCATGAAAGAAAGTAATCTCATTTTATATTCCCTCATCAACCATTCTGACTTCTACCCTCAGATATATATGGATATTATTTCTCAAAGTTCATCAGTAGGCTATTTTTTAATCTTGTGTCTTAGTTATTTTTCTCATTGCTGAGACAAAATACCCAACACATAAAGTTAAGGGAGGAAAGGTTTAGTTGGCTCCTAGTCCATAGACATTTCCATCCATGGTTGCCCGGCTCCATGCACATGGCAGAAGGGCACCCCAGAGGAGAAACAGTTTATTGCATGCAGAGGACAGCAAAAGCAATCAAGGACTGACCACGGGTCTTTCTATCCCTTATATCTTATCCAGTCTTCTTAGGGTGGGTAGCCTTATAGCTAGTGTTCTTGATCCTAACACTGCATAATGAATCAATCCATGTCACACATCCTAGATCCAGCCATCTCTTTTAAAGGCCTATGAATACATGAGGCAGTGGGAGGACATCTAGACCTGCTATAAAGGAGCTATGGTTTAAATCTGAAATGGCTCAGGGGCCAACAAGATAGCTCCGCAGACTAAAGTGCCTACTTAAGCAAGCTCAGGGACTAGGGTTCAATCTCTAGCACAATCTGCAGTGCCAGCCTTGGCCCCAGGGCAGGATGAGATGGCCACAAAGTCTAGACACAGTGACACACGCCTGTAATCCCAGCACTGAGAAGGCTGAAAGCAGAAGGATCACCACAAGTCTGAGTTGTGTAGTGAAACCCTGCAACAACCAAATACATTTTAATAAATAAATAAATAAAATGGCTCATGTATTTAGAAGGTGACTTGATTATAATGGTACTGTAGATGACTTGCTGTTGTTAGGTGCCGTCACTGGGGACATGACCTGGTCCCAATCAGTCATGACCTGGCTCTGCTGCTCTTCTCTTTTCATGCTGGCTTCTGTGACTCTTCTTTCCTGGCTTCGTTCCTTCTAGCTGCCACGCTTGCTTCTCTACTTTCTCTTCCAGACCTTACACCATGCCTCTTCTGCCTGGACCATGCAAGCCATGCATGCACTGGAACTTCCAGAACATGAGCCGAAATAAACCTCTCTTCCTTTAAGTTACAGGGGACAGATATTTTGTCCTATTAGCAAAGTGATTAAAGGAGTAGATTTGAGGCTTTTCACTGTCTACAGTCATGTGAAGCTGTTGCCAATATTGTATGAAAGTTCTATTTGACTTTTTTTAAAAAATTGTTTGATTCTGTCTCTGCCTATTGCAGTTCTTTGCTCTCAGCTGGCCAAGGTCTCAATCAAACTGCTATGTATTTATACATATGTCTTCCCTTATGAACACACATAGCAAAATATATAGCAATATTGCCTATGTACATGTTTCACATATATATTTGTGAGGCATACACAAAACAATGTTCTTAATTCCTTTCCTCAAGGTTTTTCTTTGACATAAGTCCCTATTGGGAGATATTAACCTGATTTATCTCTCTTGACTTAATAATGTTGCATTCATCACAGATTTACTTAGCCATATGTGACTATAGGTATTTTTATTACTTTTGATTATTTGCCCAAATACCTTTTTGATAAAACTTAATGTTTATCTCTTTGTTTCCCATAAGATTTTCTCAAGTAAGGATCCTCAATGTGTTTATATATTAGAATTACATAGATGTTCTTTTAACTTTAAACCCTAACATCTGGAGGAATCACTCCTCTGTACTCAAATCCCATTCATCTGATCAGGGATGGGGCTAACACAACAGTACCTTTATTAATGTCCTACATTGTGGGGGGCAGCTGAAGCTGGAGATTAATTATATGTGTGGAGCTGGAGCAAGGCCACCCCAAGAACACATAGCACCTGAGGCCAGCCACATGAGCAAGCTACTCCAGATCTGAGAACTTGGAGCACCTGAGGAGAGCCAGGTGAATGGATTATTCCAGCCCCGAGCACAGGAGGTGCCTAGGTCATTAAGTTGTTATGCAGAGGAGTTTCAATTGACATCAACTTGACAAGTGTACAAATAAAATTGCTGCAGTCATTGGGTGGTTTCTTTTCTCCAAGAGAGAGGGCTCCACCTGACCTCAGCTTTCTGCATTTTTTACTTTTGCCTTCACTTTTTTTTTTCTTTCTCTTTAAATGTATTTAGCACAGGGTCTCATTACGCAGATCAGACTTGTAGTGATCCTCCTGCTTTCAGCCTCCCTAGTGTTGGGATTACAGGCATACACCACCACGCTGGATCTCAGTAGCCAGCTCAGCATACCCAGGGCTGGCATGGAATGTGGTGCCGGGGATTGAATTCTGCCCCTGTGCTTGCTTAAGCAGGTGCTTAGTCCACTGAGCTATCTCGATAGCACTTCTTGCCTTCATTGTTTCATGGTTTTCTCCTTAGGAGTTTTCAAGAATTACACTGATCATGGCACCACATGATTTTAATACATAAAGGATATTGAGAGTCACTATTCTAGGTCTTGGTCAAAGCAGACATCACTTGGAAATTGTCACAAATGCCATATAAATTGTATGATTTTTTCTACTTATGTAAATATATGCCTTTGGAATTTTGATTAAGATAGTAGTGGATCTATTATACCATGACGTTATTTACTTTTATCTCATTACTGAAACAAGAGTCAATGCCCAAGGAAGGAAAGGTTTATTTAGCTCAAAGTTTATGGAGGTTTCAGTCTGTAATCATCTGGCTCCAAGACAAGGTAGTGTGGCTGAGGGTCAACTGCTCATGGCAATGGAAGACAGCAAAGGCAATTAGAGCAAAAATAGGAGAGGCAGACCTCTTTGCATCCTTTATTTTGTAAGCAGGCTACCTGCTCTAGGGTGGTGTATCACCTACACCATCTCCCAGCCCTCCTCTTGTTCAGGCTCAGGATGTTTACAAAATGAGGACCCTGGCCCCATGCTGAGTCACTTAGTTAACCTTCTAAACTTCTCAAGCTGACAGAATGAATCAGCCATTACAACATCCTGGAGTATAACCAGCTGCCACAGGGCAGTCCTCTATGCCCTAGGATGTAGAACTCCTGAGTCATTAACTTAAGCTTCTAAATGTCTCACATTGATCTAGTGTATCAAACATGACAGCCACTCTGTGTAGTACAGACATTTTAACAGTAATATTTCTTTAAATCTGTGAATACAGTGTGTTTTTCTATGTATTTGTTAGCTTTAATTTATTTGAGGGATGTTTGTAGTTTTCAGTATATATGTCTTTTTCTTGGTTAAGTGTTTTTTTTTTCTTTTAAAATTCTTTCTGGTGTTACTGTATGTGGCATTTTTTAATTTACTTTTAGGATAGTTTGTTGCATATAGAAATGCAATTGACTTACATATATTGATTTTATATCCTCAGATTTACTCAATTTCTTTATTATGTTTTATCAATTTTTAATGAAGTTTTTAGCATTTTTTACATATAAGCATATCACCTACAAACATGTTGTTTGACTGCTTTCTAATTTGGATGTTTTAAATTATTTTTTCTTTTAAATTATTTTTCCTTATCTTTAATATTTCTTTCCTAAGTGGCAAGGACTTCCACTAGGGCGTTGAATAGAAGGGATGACTGTGAGCTTTGTTGCTTTGTTACTGACCTCAGAAGTAAAGCTTTCCGGTTTTTGGTATTTTTATGTTTCTGTTTTCATTTATCTAAAAATACATTTATGTTTTACCTTTAACTTCTTCTTTGATTATCTAGTTGTTCAGAAAGATATATATATATATATATATACATATATATAATCACACTTATATGTACATATATATGCTTAAATCAATTTATACTAATGTGTTCTTAAGTGCAGTATTTTTTATTGATCTCATTCATTAGCTTACTGTTTAAAGTGGTGCAATGAAATCTTCTATCATTGTATTGTTATCTATTTCTGTCTTCAAATTTATAGGTTCCTTTATATATTCAGATGTTGTGTGTGCTATGTCCTATTAATCTGTTCCTTTTATCATTATATAAGATCCTCTCTGGTGAGATTTTCCGACTTAAAGTCTATCCTGCTGTCCTTTGATTACCATTTGTAAGAACTATGTTTCCTAGCCCTTTTTTTTTCAGCCTCTCTCCTTAAATCTGAACTGAGTTTCTTAGAGGCAGCAAACAGCTGAATCAGGCTTTTTTACACATTCAGCTATTTTTTGTCTTTTGATTGGAGAGTTTAGTTCATATGCTTACAGTAATTATGAATAGGGAGGGATTTGCCATTGCCATTTTCTTACTGTCTTTTAGCTTTTCTGTTCCTCTTTTCCTTCCAACTTCTTTCTTTTCTGCTTTTTCTGTGACAATATGTTTTGACTCCTTTCTCTTATTAGCTAACAACTGTGCATTTTGCATATCTCTGATTACTAGTTAAATGAAACATTTATCATAAATTTCTTTTGGGAGCAGGAACTGCTTTTTTATTTTATCTCTGAGTCCTACAGACTGGCAGTATTTCTGAGGATGGTAATGCTCACTGTTTGAGGCAAACCTCTATGTTTGAGGCCTGCTATTACTACAGCATGTGGTTAGAAAAAAGGACCCACTTTACCAAAGGAAACGTAAGATGGAACAGGCACTTGACCACTTAAACCACAGTTTCAAAAGGAGAAAATGATGGGAAAAAAAAAAGTAGAGGCATTTAACCTGGTGTGGGTAGGAGACCCTCAGGTAAAATGGGCAGATTAATCTTCACACCATTCATTCCATGTGCCTCCCTCCCATCATCCTCACATGCAATATTCCTCTAAAGAATAAAAAATATTGTGCATTTCTTTTTGTAGTTTGTTTGAAATGTATTACTTATCAGTCAGTTTAGGAAAAAGGGGCATGGAATAAAAGCCTGGGGAAGGTTAAGTTCTAAAGTTAGAAGAAAGAACAAAGAATGTTATTCCATTGAAACAGTTTGAGAAAATTCTGTTTTATTCCCTTAGATAATTCAAGAGATTTGGGATGCTGGGTGCAGTAACACATGCCTGTAATTCCAGCACTCAGAAGGCAGATGAAAGAGACTCACTATAAGTTTAAGGCCAGCCTGGGCTACATACTGAGCTCAAGACCAGCCTGAACTACATAAAGAGACTCTGTCTCAATAAACCAAAAACAAAACAAAACAACAACAACAACAAAGAAAAAAATGAAGAGAGATCTAGAATAAGAGATCATTAGAAGATGGTTTGACAAATTTTCAGGAGTTTCAAAGAGATATAAAGACAAATAAAATCCTGATTTTCTTCTTTTTTGTAAGAAAATGGTCCTTTATTTATTAATTTTTGCAAAATTAGTAACATGTGACACAAGATTGCCTAGCAACTAATAGCTGGCCTTAACCAGACAGAAGGTTTATCTCAGGATTGAGGTAACCTGTTTGCTTTAGGCCCTGAGGCCTAGTCCCACCTACACACCTTTGATCAATTGCCTGGGTTCCTTGGCTCTCAACATATCCCCCTTTTTTGTTTTGTTTTGTCAGAGATGGGGGTTCCAT